>CAOKZL010002481.1:0-298433 GCA_948472985.1 Iguana delicatissima | reverse complement strand
ATTGTGAACCTGACCTACAAGGAGCCCTTAGAGACTTTAACTGAACTCTTCTTCTTCTCTTAGGCCTCAACAGTGTATGATGGTTTATGCATTCTGTGATGTAGGCCAGTGTGCTATGCACAGGATGTATGCCGGTGTGGTGTAGTGGCTTGGACATTGGACTGAGACTCTGGGAAATCAGGATTTGAATCCTCACTCAGCCATGGAAATCCACTGGGTGACCTTGACAAGCCACACTGTCTCAGTCTTAGAGAACAGCAGTAGCAACCCCTCTCCAAATAAATCTTGCCAAGCCTCCCATGATAGGTTTGCCTTAGGGTTGCCATAAGTCAGAGAGGATTTGAAGGCACAAAACAACAACAAAAATGTATGAGTACCTGTGATACATCTTTAGCCATGCATTTGTAATGCTGGCTGATGGCTACAATGTCAGAAGTTAATGAATTTGCTCTGGAATTTTTACAGTCCACATTTAAACAAGCTATTAGAGGTGCTGAAACAATCCATATTAGTTTCAGCACTTTGGTCAGCTCCTGTAAAACTGAGAACTTCCTTGTCCCAATGACATTGGAGTCATCAGCCTCCTTTGCATGATTTTCTGGGTTTCTGTAGGGCAGCCTATCCTAGGGTGGTGCCCTCCAGATGGTTTGGATAACAACTTCTCTGTGCCCCAGCTACCATGACTGGGGATGGTGGAAGTTGTAGACCAAAACATTTGGAGGGCACCTGGCTGAGGACAGCCAATTCAAAGAAACTTAAATGCAAGTTCACAGATGTGCCTAATATTAATGACTTTTGCTTTACTGGCTGGGGTTTCCCAAGCCATGTGATAAAGGAATCCTTTGGATTGTGGGATATTTGACACCTTTGGATAGGCATTTTTTTCTGCACGTAGTCGTACAGATGGAGAAATAATATTGCATCGAAAGAGATGTAATCATTGGTATGATCATATATCTGGGGAAAATGCAACTACAATTATAAAAAATGACATTGGCTGTTTTCACTGACAGCCTACTCAGAGTAAAAAGATATAAAGGAATCCTGTAGCACTTCTGAGACTAGCTGAGAGGGAGAAATTTCTAGCATAAAGTTTTGTGAACTGCTGTGCACTTCACCAGACGCACAGAACCTACTCAGTGGTTCACAACATGTCTTTATCTGTACACCAATGGAAGAAACTCCTCCCTTGCCCTGGAGATTTGTTAACAGTTGCAAAGTACTTGAAAACAGAGAATGGCTGGCTTTTGGAGACTGAGATTATTGGTTGCGGATGAATGTTTAGTTTTTTTCCCCTGATTTTGCCTGTGTTGTTGACATGCTCTCAAACCATAGTGTGTGTGTGTGTGTGTGTGTGTGTGTGTGTGTAAGTGGCAGATGTCTATCTCTTCCAAAGACCAGTTGTCTCATCCTTGTCAAGATGGTATGGAGAGGGCAACTCTAGCTATCTTTTTAGTTTGGAGAATCTTTTTACCTTCTGCCAAAATGAAGGAGGGGGATTGATTGTACCCAGATCCAGACCTCTCCTTCAGCAAAGTGAGATTTTTGCCTCAGTCAGTGGAGTAACAGTAATGGTGCATCAACTCCACTTTACCAGGCAAGCTCTTGTGGATGCTGCAGAAAGTCCCGCTGCAGAAAGTCCCACTGCTGAAAGTACAGGTATACCTCAGTTACCAATGCCTCTGACAGAGAAGCTCCTTACTGTAAAATCTTTTTGTATCATATAAAGCCAACCCCCATTTCTCCTCATCTTCTGTCTAGCTGGAAGTTTTTTTTTTTTTAGTAGCATAGGCACTGGGAGGATGGCGAAGGAGGACTGGAGAAACACAGACTTTCAATGTCAGGTTGTAGCAGCATGTCTGCAGTATACAATGCAATAAAGATTGATTTGGAAAAGAGTGAACTTCTAGTCTAACTAAATCTGTTGTAGCTATGTGTGCCTGGTAACAATATCTGTTACTGAGCATACATGAACAACAACACAGAGAGAAAGGGGAAAAGCAGATTTGCCAACTATACCAAATAGCCCCAGCCTGTTAAAATAGCAGAGAGTTTTAAGTTTAGCCATCAAACTGGAAATCATAAGAGGAAGCTGATATTAAAAGCCCTGGATGTATTTTGGAACTGTTTAGTGTGTGTGTGTGTGTGTGTGTGTGTGTGTGTACATATACATATACATACATACACATACTCATGTAAGGCCTACCTGACCTGGTGTTTCATTTCATATATGGATATGAATTAAAAGTCTGTGGAAAAATATTGAACTCTTCTTGTGGTGTAGAAACCTGTCCCAATTCTTTTCATGCTATTTCTACCCTAATATTTTTTTTTTTTTGTTAAAGAAGTAGTCCCCAGGAACACATGTACTTCCTTAACTGGGGTACAGCTGTACAGCATACAGCTCCCCCAGAGCCAAGCAAGTGCCAAATAAATGGCTCTGAGGACTTCTCACACCCGGACGTTATGGCTGGGGTGTCCTATGCTATGCCTGTACAATCTCTCAGGGTAATTCCCCAATAACACCTCACTCTGAAGACCAGATGTATGGTTCTGAAGGCATTTGGGTTCTGGTCAGCTCTGAGGAGTGGTGTGAGCCCTTTGTACAGATGGTGCTGCACTTCACAAGAGAGGATGGGAAGCTACATGGGCAGTGATGAAGGAGGAAGAGGTTGATGATGCCACTGAAGGGAATGTAGCCAGAGGTGACGATCAGGAGAGGTATAGCGGCGCCACTTCATCTCCCCCACATGTGGCACATAGGCCCATCATTAATTATTCTGATTCCAGTGAGGTGTATCTGAGGATCCCTATACTGGACCCTCAAGGAAGAAGGCACAGGGTTTGGAATCAACAGATTCTCACACACAAACATCTTATTGCCCTTATTGTCTCTCTCAAAGTCCATGCCAGCAGAAACATTTCCTGCACTCATTTTTTACTCTATCTGTTGAGAGGCTTGTCTACTCTGTCCTAACCTCTAACAGCCAGTGAATCTGGGGGTTAGAATAGCTGTGGTAAATATCCTTTGTGCTTTAAGTTGTTACTAACCCAAACTTTAAGGAGGAGCCACATTTGTAAGTGAATGTAGTTGTATGCCTTCAAGTCATTTCTGACTTACGGTGACCCCAAGGCAAACCTATCACAGGGTTTTCTTGGCAAGATTTGTTCAGAAGGGGTTTGTTTTTGCCTTCCTTTGATGCTGAGAGAATGTGACTTGTCCAAGGTCTCTCAGGGGGTTTTCATGGCTGAGCAGGATCAGAACTCTCATCTCCAGAGTCATAGTCCAGCACTCAAACCACCACACTACACTGGCTCTCACTGTACATGTTTAAATAGGATTATTTTTCCCTATTCTTTCTCCAAGTAATGGGGCTCTTGTAATTGGAAGTACTGTCTTGAACAGGGGTGCAGAAGTGGCATCCTATGAGTTACATCCACCCCACTCCCTTTTTTGTGGCTTCCTAAAAGACCCACATTCTCCTCCCCCAATTAAAATGGGGTTGAGGTGACTTTTCCCCCCAGAAATCATACAAAGCGTATGTAAACTATCCCAAAACATTGTGGTTTGGTTTGTTTTTTCCCAAGAGAACAAACTGGTTGAAAGTGAAACTGACCATGACGTGAAGACATTACCAGGTCAACGGATGCATGCCACTGTTGATGGGTTTGGTGGGAGTGATCTGTCAAAATGAACCTATCAGATAGCCCATGATACCACTCCTAATTTGCAACAAAATTACCTCCAGTATGCACTATATCATGTTGTAAACTGAACATCAGAGATGAACACAGGAGGGGCTGAACACTAGGGGGAGGTTGCAAAGTTGCAGAAATAATCTCAAAGCAAAGTGAAAACTTTTGTGTTGGTTATACAGACGCATGTGTATGCACATGGACACACAATACACAGGTAACAATGTTGTTGCCTTCAAACACTGGCTGAACAGAATACTGAGCTGAAGCTGACAGACCATCCCCTGTATTCATTAATTAGGCTCTTGTTATTTGAATGTAATAACTAGAGACTAGAAAATACTTTGATGTGGAAGCAACTAGCTTCTATGTTAGTGAAGCAGTGAATCTGCTCTGCATTTTAGTCTAGCCTTTAAAGAACCTATCCAAGGTACAGAATACAATCTCTCAAACAGGTCGAGCACCTTGGATAGTTCCTTTAAGGTTCGGACTAATGCCCGGAATGGATTCATCATCTGATTGACACTGAAGCCGGCAACCACCACTGTTGGCCTTGCAATACATGGAAACTTGTAAAACCTTGAACATTGTAAGAAACACCTATGGACAGATAGTCTGATTAAATTCTAATACTAAAGAACCTGGGTTTGAACCTGGGAATAGGAAAACATCATACTAGCATAACCAAAAGTGTCAATGAGAACAGCTACTATCAGTAGTGGAGATTTATTAGATCAAACAGAGGTTTCAGGTAGAAGTAGAAATTATGCTATTGCATTCTATGTAGGAAATAATAAGAGAATAAATAAAAAATATAGCAGCCCACAGAGAGAAAATGGCAAAATTTCATGTGTCTTGATTGACTGAAAGTAGCAGAATTTGTTAAGAGCATGGATATATGAAAGAGAAGGTGAAGAATGGATGGGTATTCCAAGATTTTGGATTTGAGAATAAGGACAATGTTGCCAAGAAAATGAGAGTGTGATATTTTAAATGATGAGAAGAGGAAAGTCCAGCAGCAAAATTTTGAGAAACTTGTACATATCCATCAAGAGATTTCAAAGAAAGAAGCAAACACTTTAAGAAGGGAAGACAATCTCTGTAGAGCAGACTTCCGGAGTTGTAACCTGTCTGGGTAAAAGTGATAATGGGGACAACTAAGCACATAACAGAAGCAACAGAAGAAAGAGAAGACATAGCAACGATCTCCAAGGAATCCTATATGAAGCTGAAACATTAATAGAAGCCATCACAAAATATTAGCCAAGAAGCCATTTTGCTTTTGAAATGCTTTTGCAAAAAAGGGACAGTTAGGGCTAGCTATTTACCTAAATATGACTTTTTGTTCTCTCATTGTCCTTCATTAACACATCCACAAACACATTTTATTTATTTTCAACAAGAGCAATTCATATTTTATGACAATAACACACAGCAGTTAAAAGCATGACAGGTGCCAAGATGAAATGGCTAAAATGTTACATGCCACCATTCATGCGACAGCCAAAAGAACTAGAAATATATAATTAAGATGCACTTGTTTGGTTGGTTGGGCTGGAAAGGGATTTGCTAGAATATTCTGTGACATAAGCAATGATCATAGCCAGCCAAATAACACTAAACTTTTAACTATCTTTTTTTAACCTACCCGAAGAGGTAAAATTTTTGTTAAGGTTCTAAACTGTGCTGGTTCCACAACTCACCATGGTTTATATCTAATGAATGAGAGGATGGGAAGTAGCTTGTACAACAAATCATTACCCCGCCTCCCCACTTCTCCATTTTTAAATTTATTTATTTACTTACTTACTTATTGCTACAACCTGAAGATTGAAAACTGCAACTATGCAGGGTGAGTAGGCAATTTTCTTGAACAATATAGTACGCATTCCAAAGGGCTAAAGTGAGAAGACCAAAACTGAAGCTAGGCAACTGTATGTGTGATACTGAGCACTCTCTGGTGATGACCACACTAAAAAAAACAAAAAAACAAAAACGCTGTTGAATTGGACAAGGTATATAAAATAAAAACCAATGTGACAAGAGGGCATTTCACGCAACACAATAATATCACTGTGATCCCAGTTTAACTGCCATGGCAACATTCTGTGGAATCCTGGAGTTTGTAGTTTGGCGAGACACTAGAGATCTCTGGCTGAGCATTCTAAATAGACTGCAAATCTCAGGATTTCAGGGCAGTTAAAGGATAGGATCAGGGCAGTTAAAGTTGAACCATCATGCTATAAGGATATGGTGTGAAAGAGCCCCTAGGAGCTCATTGTGTCCCTTTGTGTTCAATGGTAAATATGAAAAAAAATCACAGCCGCAGGATCTTATGATGACAAAGCAGATGTTCAAAGGCTTAGAAGAGATCCTGTTTCATGAAACCTCAGATCCAAGAATAGTAGAATATCTCATGGGATCTGCTTCCTTATATGGAAAGAATACTGGGTAGTCATGCTTGTTGGGTTTAAATATTTTTTTATTTTAATTATTTTAAATGTTCTTATTTACAAATATATATGCCTAGTCAACTATAACTTTTAAACCAGTATCAAAGAGAGCAAGAAAGGCAAACAATATTTCCCTTGTGCACTCACATTCGAAACTATTTTCTCTTCGTTTGCTCATTTTATTCTAATATCAGAATCCTGTCCAAAGTAGCCACTCATGGATGTATGGGCTGGTGTGGCTCCAATAGCTGGTTGCTACCAGTTCTTAAAAACTATTTACCCATCATCTTTTACTGCCGAACATTGTGAGCTATTACTGATAGAAATGCCTACAGATAGTTATTTCCTCAGCTGCGTACAACACAACAGCATTCCCATCACATCATTTGTATTTACTACTTGAGCTTTTATCATTCAGGGCAAGCCCCATTTTATGAATGGCAGAGATATAATTTTTCTAATTGAAGAATATATACGTACACATACATACACAAAAAGAAGGGACTCTCACAGTTCATTTCAAATGTATGTCATACATAGTTTTTACATCTCATGACATGTTTCCATTATAATCTTTGCCCTTCATACAAAAAGAGAAAATCAAGTAGATATCAGGCCTGCATATGAAACTTTAGATGAGAACACAAATAGCCCCAACTGTCCACTGCTTCTATGTTTTTGGATTTTCCACATGGAACTTGCTCCAAACAGTACAGCCATTTCCACACTATCATTTCACTTTCAATATGCTGTGGAATCCTAGGGTTCGCAGTTTAGGGAGAAGCCTTTAGAACTCTCAGCCAGAGAGCTCTTTGGCCTCAGGAAACTACAAATCTCAGAATTCCACAGGATGTTGCAAGTGGAATAATAGCACTATAACAGTGTAGTGCGGAAATGGCCCACATCCAGAGCTTCAGTTTAAGCTTCTTTTAGCACTTCAGTTTACATTCTGAATCTGTTGCTATATGCCTTGTTTCCTTCCTACTGCCCATCTTCATGCATCTGTCAAGACTTTGAGCTGATATTCTCTGAGGAGTCTGCATTGCACCAGCAAAGCTGTTAAAATGGCTGTTAGACATAAACAAATATGGAGGCATCTACTAATAGAAAAGTAATTGCTAGTAAAAGCCTGCTCAATGGTCTGTATAAAAGCAAGAACTAACTAAGATTCCTACTTGGTTATATATAGATGTGTATAGTGGACAAGGAAAGTTAGCCTAAAATTAAGTCATTAATGCTAATTACATTTGCTACAAATGGCCTTTTTTTTCCTTTGAAGAATCTGTATGGGTTTAGAAGATCTGAGAATCTATAGCAGATGGAACATCATCAACTGCATATATTTTACCTTATGCTGAAGGATTCCTGTAAGCATGTGATTTCTAGTACTTTTTAAAACAACAGGATGTGATCTGCCTATCTTATAATACAGGGATCCATAAACCACCATGGGTGACTGATGAATGGAAACGTGTCCAGGGAATATTAATATAAATAGTGTAAGTAAAGATGCCAAATGAGATTCTTCATTAGATAGGAGATGACAGTGGAATCTAGTCAACATATCATTTCCCTATTTCAGTGCTTATTATTGTATAACTACCTTAAGCTCCACCAGGTGTTTTGTTTCATTTCTTTAAAAGGTAAATTTGACTACAACTCAAAGCTTCTTGGGTCTATTGCTGTACTAGGATTGTCAACTTATACCAGCAACAGAAGCTTCATTTGGTAAAATTCTTCCTTCAAGGCAGATGTTGTTGGACCATAATTCCAAGCATATTCCCCCTTTATTAGCTATTAGCTAGGGCTGCTAGAAGTTGCAGATTAGCAACATCTAGAGCAGTGGTTCTCAACCTGTGGGTCCCCAGATGTTTGTGGACTTCAGCTCCCAGAAGCCCCAGCCACTATGGTCAATGCTCAGGGCTTCTGGGAGCTGAAGTCCACGAACATCTGGGGACCCACAGGTTGAGAACCACTGATCTAGAGGGTGGCATGTTGACCACTCTTGCCTTGAAGTTTCAGAATCTGTCTTTGGAAAATAGCACCCTGTGAAATGGCATATTTTGTCCCTGGCTCAACTCTATAGCACAGCAGTCACCAACTGGTGGTCCACAGACCACTGATGGTCAGCAGAAAAAATTGGTGGTCCATGAAGAAATTTGGACATTATTTGATTTCCGACTTCTGGTTCGGATACGAGAGCTGGAGACACGGTCCTCGGCGAAGACCACCCCACCACAGGTTGCTGATACTGGGGAGAACTGCATACTGGCTTGCCAAGTACCCCTGAACTAAAGGGGTCTTGCCAGAGGTGGATTTGTGACCAGGACCAGGTGCGATACTAACAAAAGCTTCTTGCCCCAAGCAGGCTGCTAGACAAAGGTTGTGCCATCCACTGTTAAGCGCTGTGCATTTGCATACTGACCAGTCTATTGTTAATTTGGCTCTGATTCCATCACGCAAAGTTGTGACCTTTCCGAGACATTGTCTCGCACCCAAAACTCATTGTTGTTCCCCAAGTAAGGCATAGCCTGCAGTCACAAATCACCCTATAAAAACCCCTGATTCCGAGACCTTCCTCGGATCGCTCGACCCGCTCCAGAGTTCCATCCCGCCTTGCTGCCGTTTCGGGCTCCCCTCAGCTAATCGAACTGAGCTTCTTCTCTGCATCCCTGGCTTCTCTCCTAAGGTCCAGGACTACGAGACAGGTGTCATATCACCCATTTCCCTCTGAAAACCCCTCTCTCTAACTCAATTTCTGATTCCATAGTTATCTGTGTGGCTGTGGTGTCTTTAACGTTTGTCTTTATTCAATAAAACATCATTTTTATTGCTTTAAGCCCATCTGGCTGCTTGACTGACCTGACACCGTAGACGCTGGGTTGCAAGATCCTGCTAAGTTACTCTGCCTCTCGCTAGCTTAAGTGAATGCTCCAGCTAATTTTCCCCAAGGTTGTGTTATATTGTTTGGTTGTTTAGGAGTCCTTTCCTGGACCCTCAGAGAACAGGGTAACACTGTCACCGCCATTTTTTCATCTCGCCTGCAGCAGTTTGGAGAAGATGAGAAAGACTACTTCTCTGTCCATATACCTGGCTGCTGAATTTCTTCTGGCCAATTTTTTTTATATATATACTATTGCTTATTTTTTGATTAAGTGATAGCGCTGGATGATCTGTGTTGGGGATAGGGCAATAAGACCTTTTAGTTCGGACTTTGAGTTAACTTTCTATATAGGACCTCCTCTTCTTCCTTCACGCTTCTTTGGAATGGTCTGTTTGTTGCTCTCAGAAGAAGAAGCCCAGCACAAGGTATTTAACAACTATCATATAACAGATAAACTAACTCAACCTTGCTGCTTTTCCTACTGGACTGAAGATTTGTTTGTTTGTTTTGTTTGTTTCTGTGCCTAATTCCTGGCATTTCCCTCTTCATTTGCTAAGACGCACCTGAAGACAATCCTTTGTTTCTTTTTTCCTTCTGCTTTAAACTCAAAATGAAGTAACAGCCCAGAAGTACTTAGTTTTAATTTCCAGAGAGATCCATTTTGCAAAACTGATTTTTCCCCTTTTTTTGAATTTTGGAGACCCCACCTGTGTGAAAATTGACGACATGAAAGACTCTCCCAATCTATGTAGATTTGACTGCTTGAGATGCTGCATTTTGTTGATTTCTCCTCCATTCCCCCCTCCTTTCCAACTAGAGTGTGATTCTCCTGTCGTCTTCGCCCAGGTTTGTTGGAGGGTATTGTGCGTGAACTCTAAGACTGCAACTGTTACTGCTCTAACTTAGACCTATACTGTTAGACATTTGATGGCTATATCTGTTTACCCTCCAAAATCAAAACCGACTGCAACGCAAAGAGAAAAGAACAACTCAGTGAGAAGAAATGAGAGGAACTGTGAGAAAATGACGGTAAAGGAGAAAGAGACAACGAGAGAGGGAGAAGAGAGGAGAGGAGAGAGAAGTCTGGAAGGGACAGTGAAAGATAACAAACTTGTTTATTGAACCTGCTTAATGAATTTATTTGATGAATCTTTCAAATCAATTTCTGTATAGATAAGGAAACCAAAAGTCAGTGTATGAATTCTGTAACACCCACACTGCAGAAACACTAAATATATTATTAGGATAGATATTTTGGCTAATGAACGAATTGATATTTTGATTTACCTTTATAGTACCTACCTGCCTGACGAACTAAGGTGTCTGTAAATATCAGAATATGAATCAATTGGTATTTTGATTTATCTCTATATCTACTTGATGATTTAAGTTGCTTGTAAATAATAATTTTGTTATAATTGAACAAATGCATTTCATATTAATAAAATGGAACTTTTATGATCATTATTTAATAGATGTTTGTACCTTTTTAAAAATATTCATGTTAGTTGTCTGCGGGATTTAAAATTGTGCCTTTGGTGGTCCGTGAGGTCCGAAAGATTGGCAACCGCTGCTCTAGCTTTTGACTTTTCTTGTTGTCGTGTGCCTTCAAGTCATTTCTGACTAATAGCGAACCTAAGGCAAACCTATCACAGGGTTTTCTGGGGATGTGTGATGTGCCCAAGGTTATTCAGTGGATTTCCATGGCTGAGTGGGAAATCAAACTCTGGTCTCCAGGGTCGTAGTCCAATGCTCAAACCGCCACACTGGCTCTCTTCCTTGTTTCTTCTAATTTAAAAAGAAAATACAGTGGTCCCTCAACTTTTGCAGGGTTCGGGGAGAAGAACTCTAACAAAAGTAAAAAAAAAATCACAAATAATTCCCTTTTCCTGCCCGAGTGAGTGCTCCTCCTCTCATTCCCTCCTCAAGCTCTCCCCACATTCCCTTGCCCCTTCTGCTGCTCCAGAGACTAGGACAAGGAGCAGTGGATTCAAGCTGCAGGAAAGAAGATTCCACTTGAACCTCAGGAAGAACTTCCTGATGGTCAGGGCTGTCCGGCAGTGGAATATGCTGCCTCGGAGTGTGGTGGAGTCTCCTTCTTTGGAGGTTTTTAAGCAGAGGCTGGATGGCTGTCTGTTGGGAATGCTTTGATGGGTGTTCCTGCATAGCAGAGGGTTGGACTCGATGGTCCCTGGGGTCTCTTCCAACTCTGTGATTCTATGATTCTATGATTCTAACATTGACTTCCTTCCAGACGCCTGGGCAAAAAGCAAGCAAATGGAGGAGGCAGATCTGTGCTCGGGGAAGGTACCTGCAAGCCTTTCCCTCATTCTGCCTCCCATTCTCTTGCCTTTTGCCTGGGTGCATGTGTTCCCAGGCATTCTCAGGCAAAACGCAGATGAATGGGGGGGCACATGTGCAGAGAAGGCACATGAGAGCCTTTCCTCTTCCCATTCCCTTGCCTTTTGCACAGGCATGGAGAAGGAAGGCAGCACACCTGGGCAAAAGGCAAGGGAACAGGAGGGGGAGAAGGGTGCCCACAAATGGGGAAGGATGACTGTAATCCTTTCTGTCCTTCAGGTTGTATGCAAAGCTTGATCACCAGACTCATAGTTTCCTTGGAGCTTTCAGCTGCAATCCTTTCTTCAACTACATTCTCCACTCACCTTTCCCTCAAGGAACCAGATGCAAAAGAACTGTGCTGCTTTTCTTTTGGCTCTGTAGCTAGTGCTATGTGATATTCCCTAGAAAAGAAGATATGCCAGACTATATGGGTTCATTTAGGCACACATTGTTTTTTCAATTGTTAGCATCTTTCTGTCACAAAATGTCCACGCAGTAAAATGCTGCACAGTGTGAACCATTAAGCACAAATTCTAGCCAAAGGAAACAAAGGCCATTTCCGTACTAGACTGTTATAGCACTGTTATTCCACTTGCAACATCCTATGGAATCCTGGGGTTTGCAGTTTAGGAAGGGGCCAAGTGGCCCTTTCTGAAACTGCAAACCCCAGGATTCCATAGGATGTTGCAAGTGGAATAATAGCGCTAAAACAATCTAGTGTGGAAATGGCCAAAGTGCCTTTTAAAGAACAGATTTTGAATGGCTCAAAAGATATTGCTATGCTCATCTCACTTTGTTTTGAGAAATTCTCGGGGTAGCACTTAACCTGGATTTGGCTTCATATTGCAAGGAGACACTGCAGAAGACTTACAGCGCATTTGTAATATTAAAGTTCATTTACAGATACGATCACTGAGCATAGAAGAAGGTACACAGCATTTGCATAAGTAGGAAATCCATTGCTCCATATCAGATCCTTCACAGATGCTTTTCTGACCACAGCCACTCGCTCTATCTCTGATACTTCCCTTTTCCCAGTCTGACTCAAACTGCAACCATTACTTGTCATGAACAAGTCACTCTGGGCCATAGCACAAATCCCAGCCTCAAATGGATCCAGCCAGAGTTGTAGTTATGAGGAGGGAGAATGACGCTATTGCTGCCAAATGAGAATTCTAACTCTACGAAATTTGCCTCCAAATTTCTAGCACTGCAAAGAGACACTGACAATTGTTCACACCTAGAACTCTTATAGGTAATGTGTTTGCATTACCTTGGTAACTTTGCCTTCTCTTACTCTTAGGATGCCTAAACTATATTTCTAAATGTTCAACTGAGGTTTTAAATTACTGCAATACCAGAAATTTGCGGAGTGAAGAAAAATTTGATTGGGGGACAGATTTCTTATTTGGGAGGCAATACCCTCATTAGCCACTGCCACTCCTGCATAGCTACACCCTTACAAAAATATTCTTCTGAGTGTTAGTGAGCACCCTGCTTAAGTCTTCAATATTTTCTAAACCACTTTGAGGTACGCTTGTTTCAAGGAGGAAAGTGGGGGGGGATAAATTTCATATCAGATTTAGACTTCTTTCTTTCCTGAGAGTTTAAAGAATTGCTGTAACATGTTCAGTGTAACATTCTTCTACTTTTCTGCTAGCATACTTTGATTTTATTAAGAGTAGGGTTATTCCTCTTTGCTACTGATTTTATTTTGCTCTTGTTATATGCAGTTTCTAGTCATTGTGGCCTGGTTTGTGTTTTATACAACTGTGATTATCAAGTGATCTAAAAGCTCCATGAAAAAACAAACAAACAAACAAACAAACAAATAAAAAACAAGATAAATAGCTACACAGTCAGACATTTCCTATCTGGATTATATTCTCTGCACCTGCTATACCAGGCTACTTTGGGGCATCAGTCAAACAGATGTTAATACATGAATTGATTTTTTGGATATTCATTACTCAGGACACATGAAACAGCCTGTAATCTGTAATTCCATTCATAATGCACAAAGAGCCATAGGCAACAGGAGAAAGGGGAAGGGAAATCTGTCAGAATTTCAGCTAGTACTGAGAGAATGCAGCAAAATAAAGGTTTCATGCAAATTATTTTTTTTAAAAAAAACGACTTTGATCTTGTGTTACCACACTTTAAAAAAATTGTATCTATCAAAAACAGAATATAGAATCTATGATTCTATGATTCTATATTCTGTTTTTGACAGATACAATTTTTTTAAAGTGTGGTAACACAAGATCAAAGTCATTTTTTAAAAAAAAAATGGAATTACAATGCAATCTACAGACTACATTAATGGCACTTGCTTCCACATAAATCTGAAGAGGATTGTAACTTTAAAAAATAATGTTTTTCTAAATGAATATAAAGGAAAATATTTTGAAAACATAAGCAAGAAACTTGTCTTGCAGGCATTAAGAGGTGTGATCCACCAAGTGTAGGTAACATCAGTTTAAGTTTAAATCAGGTCAGATAAGTCCATACAATCCTGTATAAATTTTCTGATTTCCTTTGAGTTCAGTGGGACTTATTCCCAAGTGAAGGATTGTAGGGTCAGCCCAATATATTGTTTGCTTGGAATTTGTTAGTCATTTGTAACAAATTATTTTATAGCTGCTAATAGTGGATTTTGGGTCTGCTTTGCTAAGTAATGTTGAGTTATAGATTAACTTGAAAAAAAAGGAACTGAAGGGAGGCTGGTGAAAGAATGTCCCTTCTTATCTTATCTATATGAGGTGGCTGAAGGGTTTTTTGTTCCTGCCAAAACAGAAAATAATGTTACCACACTATACACCCTTGCTCTATGGGGTGTGCTTTTTTCATAATTGGTCATATTTCATGACTGAAATATATGTTTAAAAGTGCATTAACTGTATGCATATTCCAGGTCAGAATGACCTCAGACATGATCAGATCATAAGTTCAGAGAGGATTAGGTGAGAAAGCCTGATGCTAATGGGCTTGGGATAATTCTTTCTAAAAACAGTAATTTGTGAGTGCTCTCCAAAACAATAGCAGGCAAAATTGACCTAGTGAAGCAATCAGGACCCCTGCTCTAAGCATATCCTACTGAGACTTTCCCCATTCACCTTACCTGGCCAAAACATTAAGAGATTGTCAGGATTCCCATCAATGTTTTGTCACTTAAAGTTAAGGCAATCAGCTATTCCAGGCTCCTTTGTCAGTTCCATGGGTAAACCATTACTGTTTTGTCCATGCACCCTACTTCAGGGCAGGAAATAGAGTATAAAAACACTAGCTCCAACCCCAGTAACTTGTAGTACTTTGGGCGTAGTATGTGGTACTCGGATCTCTTTTCCTCTGTGCTATCCTCAGACTCGCTGTCCGAGCCACTCTGATTTGACTTTCTGCTTCAGGATTAGTATCTATTACCCTTTCTACTCAAATTCTCTCTTCCCAACCTTTCTTGCCTCATTTTACGACAGCCCTTTATGGTTCTTGAAAGCGTGTGATTTATTGTGTGTTCGCTAATTTCTAATAAAATACTTCAGCTTTTAACTGGAGTCCTCTCTACAGTTGGTACTGGTATACATAGGTGAAAAGATCCTGCCATTACCCTCCTCTCTCAAGCCTCCTTTAAGCTAATAATTTCCCCTATTCCTAAGGAGATGTTGGCATTGCAGGTTGACCCCAAGGTCCCCCATCTTTTAGAGTGAGAATAACACCCACTAAGGGCTGATTTAATGGGTGAAGTTGCGTTGTCCAAGGGATATTGATTATAGCAAATTATTTCCTGTATGTTCTTCCAGGATACTTCTACAGCCTGTTCAGCCAGAAATGCTACTGTATGAAATGATGAAATTATACCCATTAAAGCTATATAAGAGCTGCATTTTTCATTAAATGGGTTATTTTAAAAGTATCCCTGGAGACTTTTCTCTTGAAAAGTCAACTTAAGCTTAATTGTTCAAAATTGACATACTGGAATGTAATAGTGTTTTCATTTCAGTGTTATATTTCCTTACAAGCATTCCTTCATTGCTTTATTTAAACACAGTTTCAACACGTGGATCATTCTGTTTGAACCTGATTCACCAGCACTCTCTACAATAGCAAACTCATTGGTGAATGCCATCAAAATAGTGCCACTGAAGCAGAAGTGAAGGGAAAGTGTTTGACAGTGCTCAAGGCAACAATAATCTTTGTATATAATGTACTGCCAACTGATGAATTCCCATCTTTTCTGAATGTAAGAGATAAAAGTTTGCAGTGAAAGGATACTGACCTGCTGGAATGTGTCTGGAGAAGGGTGATCAAAATGATCAAAGCTCTGCAAACCAAGCTTTATGTGGAACAACTTAGGGAGCTGGGTATGTTTGGAGAAAAGAAAATTGAGAGGTGACATAATAGTCATCTTTAAATATCTTAAGGAATGTTGTGTAGAAGATTGAGTCAGCTTGTTTTTTGCAGCTCCAAAGACTAAAACACAAAACAATGGGTTCAAATCACAAGAAATAAGAGTCCACCTAAATAATATTAGGAAGGACTTTCTTAATGGAAGAACGGTTTAATCATAGAACAGACTGCCTTGGGGTGGTTGGTGGTGGACTCTCTTTCTCTGTAAGTCTTTGAACAGAAGTTGGATGGGTATTTCCCAAGAATGCTGTAGTTGTATATTCCTGCATGGCATGGAGTTGGACTAGACAGCTTTTGTGGCCCCTTCCAACTCTAATATTTTATGGTTTAATGAATGTCTTCTGTTCTCCTCTACTTAGACATTTATTCTGGACTTGTTTACATTATTATTTCAGCACTATAAATCCCAGCTAGCAATTGCCTGCAGTGTGGCTAGAAGAATTGCCCAGATGTACATTTCATTTTGCATCCGTTTTGAATTGATGTCATTGAGGTCAGAGGAGTTCTGCAACATCTAATCTATCTCTGACAGTGTCTCCGCTCAGTACAACTCTTCTGTGAAATCTTCTCCACCTCTGAAGCATGCTTTGCTGATATGCTATGAAAGCAACCTAGACAGACCAAAGCTTTATGTTTCAAAAGATGATCATTCCTACCCAGTGGCTGTTGTCTCTGTTGGTAGCTATGATGATCCAGATGTCTTCTACAATTACAAGTGATCTCAGCCCAAAGCCATAGTCACTGGTGGCATTGCTTTCATCTCATTTCTTTATTATAAAGAAAGCACCCAAGGCACAGGTGCATGTCAATGTTGACACTGCCCTGTTGTGACTTTCTCATTCATACAGAGCTATTGATCACTGATTTTGCAAACAAATTACTCTTTCAAGCTGATGTTATGTATTTAGTGTGTGCTTGTTAGTAAGCCATGGCTCACTGAGGCATTTGTTTTAGGAAATATAAGATGTCACCATCTTATGCTGCAGCATAAGAAGAATGCTTTGGGCAGCAGCTGAATTACTTGAGTTACACAATTTTCAAAGAGATAGCCCCATTCATCTGTTATCATCCTCCCCATCTGAATTACAGAGTGGCTTAAAAAAAAAAAACCAGTCCCCCTCCCCTCTCTAATTTCATCACTCCTGAAAGTTGGCTACTGTAATAATTTGATAACTGATAAATGTCTCAGTTGACATTATCTTTCTCTTGGGAAGGGGTGGGGGACTAGTTCTTCTGTGAGAGAATTTATGGAAGTAGACGAGGAACAGAGGAATAGGTGAGAATTTCATTCTCATTTTGTTTTGGATAAACATTCTTGCACATTCTCAATTTGCTAGAGGTTCCATGCTTAATTTTAATTGAATTTACTTTTAAAGTGTGAGTTGGAATCCCTATGTTTTCAACCATGTTAGTGCTGAATTAATAATGCCACCTCCTTTTTCCCTCTAAAAGGCTCCTAATCTTTATCACACAGCACACAAGGACCCTATCTTATTGAGTTACAAATGCATTCTTAAAAGGACAAAATAACTTTGTCCACATCACTACAGCCAAAAACTTGATGTATGGTGGAGCAGCAGATTCAACTCAACTATGGAACTCTCCATCCAAGGAAATTAGGTTGGCCTCATTTCTTTTAAAGTTTCCGGGAAAGGGCAGTTGAAACAATACTGTTCGGCATGGCATTTAATGTCCGAAACTGCTGTTTTATCTGTTTTGTCTGTTTTAAAACTAGATTTTAGAATTTTTATGCTGCTTTTAGGAGTTTTTAATTTTTTAAATTTCTGTTGTTTTAATTGGTTTTTATTTGTTCATAATCTCAGGAATCCTTGTGGGTTGGGAAGCAATGCTTTATATAGAAATGCTTTATAATACTTTATAACACTTTATCATATAATAAATAAATAAATATAATAAAGTAAATATAAAAATAAAGTAAAATAAATGAAGTAAAATAAAGTATAATAAAGTAAAAATATAATATACTTTATAATACTTTATATATAAATAAATAAATAGTAAGTTTCTTTGTTGGCACCTCTGCCTATTTTTTGTTTATTTGGGGTTGTTTTTTTTAATGCTGAAAACGCAAAACAGCCTCGGCATCACCTTCGGCTTGCAAGAGGGACACAGGACTGTATTGCAGGGCTGTTGTATGCCATTCTCAGCCTGGCCCAAGCCTACCATACACGGGAATAGCATTGGACTAAAGGGCAGAGCTGTCTTAAACCGTCTCAGAGGAAGGGAAGGCCTGACTGCTCAACATGGTATGCTGGCACCAGAACACTGCTGGACTTATCGGCCCTGTCCACACCAGACTGTTAAAGTGGTATTATTCCACTTTGAACATCCCTAAACTGCAAACCCCAGGGTTCCATAGGATGTTCAAAGTGGAATAATAGCCCTTTAAAAGACTAGTGCGGAAGTAGCCCTGGAAAGGCACACTCGGTAGGCACCACCACCCGTCTGCAGGATAAGCGTACTGGATAGCTGCGACATTCTGCTTTGCAGAGAAAAATCGTATAGAAAGTTTTGAAAAACGGATTCATTGAAAATAAGATCTGAATTAAAGAGCTTTTTTCTTCTCTTTTTTTAAAGCGGGTATCCTCTGTCTCAGAACTGAACCCTCTGTTTCTCCACTCATTTCCAGGGGCAACCGCTCTCCCCCTGACAGGAACTGAGCCGCCTCGCTTGACTCCTCTGTATCTCCTCGGCCGCGCTGACGCTTCCCTTTCGCTTGGAAGGGAATTATGTCTCGAACAGGCACCCGTAGGGCAGTGGGCGGAGGGAGAGGCGTCGTGGTTTCCGGTTCAGGGTGTGTTGCTAGGATACCGAGCGACGCGGGAGAACGGCCGGCTGGAAGACGGTCGTGGGTTGAGAGACGCGTCTTCGCTCCTTTCGGGGACCTGTTAGCTGGGCGGCGAGAGGGAAGCCTGGCTGGCGGTGACGCCGAGGAACGGACGACTCAAGGCGGTGAGAGGCTGTGCGTGGTGGAAGGGCCCTCGGGGGTGGGCCGGAGGGAGCAAGGCGGTGCGGGGAGAGGCGGCGCTCCGTTATCCAGCGGGTAGCTTTGCGGTTCATATTGGTTCACTGTTAACCAGTTCTTCCCTTAAGGTTAAGCCTTCCTTTGAAAAGTCGCAGAATAAATAGGATAAAAAAAAAATCTGTCAAAGAAACCGCTATGCTATTCCAGTGGCTTTGCAGAAAAAAAAGAAAAAGAAAACTCTTATATTTCATTTTAATGTATTTAAAATGTAAAAAGCTTTCAGCTTACGAATGCTGCCATGAGGTATAAACGTCTATAGCAGTGGTTCTCAACCTGTGGGTCCCCAGATGTTTGTGGACTTCAGCTCCCAGAAGCCCCAGCCGCTATGGTCAATGCTCAGGGCTTCTGGGAGCTGAAGTCCAAAAACATCTGGGGACCCACAGGTTGAAGGATGCTGCAATTTTATTTTTGCAAATCTAGGCTCGCTAGTGAGACAGCGTGTACCCAAACTGTAGTTGTTTTGCTGAGGCTTAAAACTAAGTTCCACTCTGTGCCGAGGAGAAACATATGGATAAAATTGCAGCTATAGTAAAATGTGTGTGGGGGAGTGTATAGTCTCACAGAACTGGTCATGATTGAAAGCTGAAAAAGCAGGAAAGATGAAACCAAAATGGAAAGTTTTGAAAAGCCAAGATGGATTAGTTTGAATATACTTAAGAAAATTAATAGTAAACTTTTACATTTGCCATTCATCTCTGTCTTGCTAGGAGATTTCAGAGAAAGTTCTACAATTGAATTCTAGAACAGAAGACATGGAGATACTAATCAGGCAGCAGTTGTCAGATACTGAGAGACACCAAGGTAAATGACAACATAAACTAGTAGGAAATTGAGTTGTGGAGGTTGATGTTGATGGTTTCATTTATTGTTTAAATGAGACAAAATCTGGACTGGTAGGACTAAAACTCTTAAATGTGTTTTGTGTTCCTAGTTCCGTACGAAATGAAGCAGACCCAGTGATTTTCTGAAAAAGGGTGAAGTTTGCTGATTGGTCCTGAACTTGTGGAAATGTTCAGAGTGTCATCTTAAGATTAAATATCAAGTTTGTTCAAAAGCAATTCATAAGTGTTCAAAAAAAAAACACCCCAAAACAAAGAAACAGAAAACACCAGAAATGTGAAGTTTTGATTCAGGAGGTGCTGAAGAAGAATTGAGGTTGGAGGGAAGAAACTAGTATGATTTTGCTTGGGCTAACTTAGAAAACTGCTTGCATCACTTTGGAACTGTGTGCCTGAGGCCATTTCCGCACTACACTCTTATAGTGCGATTATTCCACTTTCAGTGTCCTATGGAATCCTGGGGTTTGCAGTTTAGGGAGGGGCCAGCTGGCAAACCCTAGGACTCCATAGGACGTTGAAAGTGGAATAATTGTGCTATAAAAGTGTAGTGCGGAAATGACCTTAGTTTCAGGGATTTTTCTACAGAAAAACAAGCTGACACAGCATGTCTCTTCCTCCCTGACACAGAAAGTTTAAGGGCCTTCCAAGAGCAAATAATGTGGAAGGAGTCTGGAAAGAGCCAGTTTTCATGCCTAGCCCACAAAGATAATGTATCTCTGATCAGGAGTGTTAGTTGGATGGAAAGTGACCCCAATACATGTGCAATTTAAAATGACCTTGCATCTGCTATATTCCAATGTATGAATGCAGAGCACAGCATCCCCATTCTGTTCAGATTTTGATCTGCCCGAGCACGGGGCAGAAATGCACTTCTTTTGATAAAGCTAGATCTTTGATTCATCCAGAATGGCCTACTAATTCCTCCTGTAGTTACTAGGGAATAAAATTTCCCTTCAGCAACCAAAGTAGTTGATGGGTTGGGTCCCAAACCTTCCCTGCATCTTCACTTGGTCTTTTTAAATAACACAGAAAGTTAGTTAACTCTTTGATCAAGTACATAGAACTTTTAACAGCTTAACAGTCTCTAAATTACTGTACAGATTACACCTTAAATGGCTAGTATTCATTACTACATTTTTTTTTCAATTTAGCATGTCTGATCATTTACTTCTGGGGGTGGGCAACATGCTGCTTGTAAGTTTCATGTGGCCACTGTCCATTTTTTTTGTTGCCCCATGAGCTACTCCTGTTTTGAAAAAACAAAACAAGAATTGAGTTCCAGGAACTATGAGTTTCCTATAAAACAAGGTTCATGTTGCCTGCTTTTTTCTTCCTGAAAAGGTCCTCAATTTTTTTAAAAAAAAAATAGAAGTGACTTCTGGTTTCAATTTTCACCTGTTTTGGTGTTGATATGGAGTGTGGGCCATAACAGGTCTCAGCAAGGAGTGGGCCCCAGACCCATGGAAGCTGTCCACCCTGATTTACAGGATAAAAAAGAAATATAAATGATTAGTTTCATGTGTCCATATAGCTGGATACAAAATATTATTTCCTGCCTAATTTAAATGTTCTTTTAAAGATATTGATGCTTTGAAGGATACCTACCAGTTGATCAAATCAGCTAATGAAGGAAAATCAGCCCTTGATTCTTCAGAGAGTTTCTCTTCTGATTTGTATGTCTTGTGTGCAGAGCAAGCCCATAAGGTAACAATTATCTGTTTTGTTGCTGGTAGCATATTCTCTTCTAAGCTTTTATCAGCCTAATAAAAAACTGAAATGTGTTTAATTGTAGATGGGTTTTCCGGAAATGAGCAAGGACTGTCTAGAAATTTATTTTAAAGGAAAACATCCTGTTAACCAGTTTTTGGGTAGAGCATACCTGTGCCAGAGCCAGTTACATACTCCTGTTTCTACTGATAATCTGGTGAGCATGAACTCTGCATTTTGGCATTGTTGATTTAAAAGCTAAATCTTTTCTAATGAGTTATAATAATAAAATGTAAAATTGCATATTATATAGTACACACTAGACTTTGGACAGCTGGATAAGTTAACTTAAGGAAGTGCATAAAAAGAATGCTTCCTGTCTCTTCCTCCCCTATTGAGGGCACCTGTGCTGTCCAAAACCCACTCTGGAGACCCTTCTGAATAGAGAGGCAAATCTCTTTTGGTAATGGTATTAGAAGCCTGTGGCCATTTCCGCACTAGCCTGTTACAGCACTATTATTCCACTTTCAACATCCTATGGAATCGTGGAGATTGCAGTTTAGGAAGTGGCCTTATTGAGAATAAAGCGGTGTGATATGTGATATGTAAACACTAAAAGGGTGGCAGATATTAATCCTTATAGCTTAGCAGATACAAGAGTTGGGGACTTCATTTGCTCCCTGAGGGGAGCAAACTCTGACTCTTTTGCTTCAGAATGCTCCCCAGTGCCCAAATGTCACTATGTTTTGGAGGGCCCTTGGACCTTCTAGGATCTTTCTTTTTTAAAAAAGAGAGTGAACAGGAAAGGATTTCTGGTATGCCACTTGTTTTAAATAGAGGCCTAAAATGAATTGGAGGGAGAAAAACTGCAGCAAAATTGCTTCCCATCTCCCTCAGTGGATATTTGGAAGCAAAACAAAAATCAAGAAAAAATTATGTATCTGGGGGTGCTGTGGAGCCATGTGTGGTTCTCAAAATGGTGTTGGATGCTATATATGGCCATAGGCCACACTTTATCTTCCCTGCTTCTGTGAATAAAATTAAGTATTTGCTATATTTCCAACTGACATATTTTCATTACATTTTAGGAAGAATTTGAAAAATTCATTGTAAACTTGCTGAAAGCCATAGACTTTTCATTAAGTGATACAAGGTAAGACTTTTATAATTCATTTCTTTTCTCACCATTCTCTTAAGGATCATCTTTATCATCTGATTCTGCCATAATTCTGAAATTGTGCTTAGCTTGATAAATAAAAATAATATCGTAAGAAGGACATGTAAGTTTACCAGATTTTTTAATACATTTAGCCAAATAGGATATCAAAATAGCTGCTGTTCCTGTATGTAGCAAAGCAACCAAGAATACTTCATGTATTTTAAATAATAGGATCTGTCTACCAGAATATGAAATGTATTCTTTTTTACAACAGTGGTCCATGGCTTTGGATACAAATGTGTGCGAGGGCTCATGTAAGAATGTCAAAAATGCAGAGCTATGTAGAAATGTAGCAACATCAGCAATACTGAACTGATAACATGTAGTGCCTGGATATTTTCCATAATTGTTCCCAGCCCAGAGTTTTCATGAGATACCACTTCTTCTAAAAATATCTTTATTTTTTCTTCATTACATATTAATGCTTATTCCCAGCTGCCTTAGAGTTCTGTCAGTAGAAAAATAAGATGTAAATATTTTAAAGAAATAAGGCATTTTAATTTTTTTTTAGATCATAGGTAAGTGATGTACGAAGCTAAAAGAGCAGGACTGTGGACAAACCAGTTCCATCAATGGCAAATTATATCCAAAACTTTAGAGAGCTGTGTTTCACATAAATACTAGTTTTAAAATGGTATCTGTACAGCCCACTGTGCCTTGGTATGATTTTGTCTCTGGTCTTATAAGCCAGGAAGCAGATATCTGTACAATATAGAACACACAAACTGAAGTTTAGGTCTGATGAACATAGGTTCTCTTGTTACTTTCAGGTTCTTCTAGGCCACAAACTATCTTACCTGTATTCTTGTGGCTTCTGTGCCTCAAGCTGGTCACTCATGAAACAGTATGACAAGCTGAGGGGAGAACTCTTGATAGGGTGACATTGTTGATCTATGTCTTGCTTGCTTCTGTTTTTAGAAACAGAAACAGAAATATCTCAGTGTTGTTTTTTTCCTTCCAGATACTATTTTTTGATCTATAATGCTTCCATTATCTATTGGAGGAATATAAGGCCCTTTTTAAAGCCTGGGTTCCGGCATTTTCTCATTCCAAGTCTCGCTCAGATTGTGCATGCACTGAAGCATCCAGTTGAAGAAGACAAAGACTGGACAGCAGAACTCATGATGTACGTTAACAAGATTTTGTAAGGAAGGGAA
The DNA here is from genome assembly GCA_948472985.1 of Iguana delicatissima. Taxonomy (NCBI): domain Eukaryota; kingdom Metazoa; phylum Chordata; class Lepidosauria; order Squamata; family Iguanidae; genus Iguana; species Iguana delicatissima. The sequence goes on along the minus strand of CAOKZL010002481.1, from coordinate 274,685 downwards.
GGGAATGTACTGTAAGAATGTTACACAAATAACTTAGCCTACCATTTTTAACAAAAAAATATTACATGCCATGAGTGTACATACAACATACAGCAACTGCATAACTACAGCAGTACGATAATCATGAGTTGTAATTACTGGTAAAAATTATAGGTCTAGCAGGAATTGTAGTACATCGTACGTGACCAGCCTATGCATAACTCCACGTTTTATAACCATGTAACCAGATTAGATACAATTGTTGTTGTTGTTGTTGTTGTCATCACATCAACCACAAAGACAATACCTTTGTGTTTGGACATGTGTGTCAATAGTGGTAGGACTTTTCAGTTTTAAGGCTGGCTCTCTTGATGTCCCAGACAAGCTGGCTGTTCATCTAGATTCAGTCCCAGATGCAATAAGCAATAGATCCAGGGTTAAATAATATCTTCTATGACACTCACGCCATTTCATGTTAAAAGGGACAGAGATAGGCAGATCACTTTCTTTTACATTAGCAAACTGTACTAGGGGCAATAGTACCTCAGATGTTTATATAAACTCTTTATAAACTTGATTTTAAAAACATTTTTCTCCAGTTAGAACCTTCCTTGTGACCAGTCAAAACTGGATCCCCCCATTATAGCTGTCATTTTACTCATTTTACCATTACTCATTACTCAACTGTAAGTCCATCTTGTAGTGCTTTGTACCTCATATGAATGCTACAGCTGATGAATAATTATTACCATTCATGTGCCTAATAATGCAGAATAGTATCCATGTAAGGTAGGAAATATGCCATAGTTCGGCCTGACAGAACTTTGCCACTTCCTGATCCAGAATCTGTTAACAATTAAGATTACAGGAGCTCCATCATGTATTCAATTTGGCAATCCTAATCCAACCTCTTAGATAGAAAGTAGGACATATTGATCATCCTCTATGATGATTGTACAAAGAAATATCGACTACGCTGCATAATGAATGTACAAACATATATTCTTCTGTATTAAAGCACATTTGGAAGACTCTGTTCTGATATTTTTAAAATGTAGTGACAGATACATTTAAGATCTGAACACAGTAAGCAAATTTCTATCTGATTTAAACTGTGATGCAGAGAATTCCTTTAGGCATATTTTAGGGCTTCCTCATAGTAATCAAGATTTTTCCTCTTTTGAACAGCAGCTTCCCAGCCTTAGCTCACATCCAAACCCTGTTTTGAAATTGTTCTACTCAGACTCAGGAGTTAATAGGAAAAAAGAAAAAAGCTCTGTTACCAGCCCACCTGCCACTCCTGGTTTTATATGGTTTAATTGGCAAAGTACGATCTAATTGGCAAAATTCATTAATCAGCATTGATGTAAAATGGATCCTGAGGTTACTGTAAGGCCAGGCTGGACAGAGGAATAATTACTGGCTGAACAGGTTTGCTGCAAAATAGGTCATAGATCCCCTCTAGGCGTAGCCAGGGTCATTGTCAGGCTAATTACCAGGTAACTTCAGAGATATTAGGCTGAAGCTGAAGCTGTAATGTCTCCGACACCACACAGTGGCAACAGGATGTTCCCACCAAACACTGACTGTTTCAGCCCTTCTTTCTAGCACCTGGACGTTTCCCCTCATTGTTCCTTTACCTGTCCACTATTACAAAATTATTATGACAGCCATTAATTCTTTGTCATCTAACACTAAGACCATTAACTCCTTCCAGACCCCATTGTCCTTGTTGCAAATTCCATTGTTTGCTTGGCCAGAGAACCATTCACACCTGTGCCCTCCAGACAGATTTTGGGTATAAAAACCCTCCATTTTGAGCAGTCAGATTCAGTTATCTTGCTTGCTGAATGCCATGCTGTCGTTCTGATTTCCAAATGAGTACTGTCCTTAGGCTCAAGTCTAAACCATTTCATTGCTTGCTTCACCGCTCTCCAGAAAGGTAATTACTGCCCATTTCCTAAAAAACTCCACTATCAGCAACTTTCCTCCCTTTATCCTTCAATTAGCTCTTGTGCGAGCATATGAGTGCTTGGATCTTTTGAATGTGTGACTGAACTCTTTAATAAAACACATCTTAATTTATTTGGAATCTCTGGCTGGTTCTTTCTTGAGATGATGCCATAAATCTTGGTGAAAGATCTTGTTAGGTTACTTCCCTCCCGCAGGCTTCCTAATTGAACTAACTAATTCCCCATCATCACGTGGAGGTACTGGCATTGTAGGTGGATCCCTGGGTCACCTACGTTTTGTGATAAAAGCTCCATTGGGCATATTGATTCAGTTCGGTAGTTTTCTGGATTATGGCCTTAATGTGAGTAGGAGATATATGTGGTGTGTTGGGAACATTTTCTTTGGGAAATTTGTTATTTTATGTTTTAATCGCTTGATTATTCAATGCAGATCTAAAAATAAAATTCATAATTATGAATGTTAAGGATATTTATTATATTAAACTCCTTTAAGGCATTTCCGTTTCATCTGCCTAAGAACTAAAATTGGCTGAAGCTCTTTTTGATTATCACTTGGTGGTAATCAATCAGTCTTAGACTAAGTGACAACATTGTTTCTTCCTGTCTTTTTCCCTATGTCAACTGATCTTACTGGTTTTTGTTAGGCAATCCTAGTGACCCATTTTATTTCACGTGATTGTAACATACATATAGTAGCCTGGTTTGCTTTTTCTCTTTAAACACACCTGCTCTACTGCAGCAGAAATGTCAGCTGCTTGCTGGATACTTTGTCCTTGTCAGTTTTCATTGAGCTAAACAAATCAGACATCTTGGTCTTTTATTGCCAATCAGATTACTAACTCTTTCAAATGAATCTACTCCAGGACATGGAGTAATCAAGATGATGATCTTTTCTTTCATGATGTCAGTGATGACTCTTCATAGGCTAAAAACATTCCTATGGGGGAAGTAAAGAAGAATAGAAATGAAACTGTCCAAGAAATTCCAACCAGTCAGATGCTGGTTCAGGTTTTCTGGACTTAATGCTATCTTCGTTCATTTATCTTTCATTTCTACCTGTCAACATTGACTGAACAATGATTGGACTTTACAATTGATTATTGATAATAGTATTATGCTGAAATACCTTCAAGTCTTAGATTCAAGAAGGCAGGTGAAATATTGAGGGAATCCGAGATGACAAGTGCACGAGGATTACTTGTTTGCTTCATTGCATAATCTCCCTGCTCCGGTTGTTCTTATCTGTAGACAGTACCGTGTGCTTACAAGCTTGAGGAAGAAAGATGATTGAGGCTTTCATGATTTTGTCCTTGCCTTCAGAATGATTACATAACTAGATGTAGATCTAGCCAGGCTTTGGGGAAATCAGTAATGGTTAAGAGCCTTCAGCTTGCTGGGTCTGGTGGGCACGTTTGGAAACCTGGTAATTGTGGCCACCCTCACAAAAGGGTTGTATTTTTATAATAGTCAAGTAATTTGTCCAAGGAACTTTGTACAGAACAGAGAATGAGTAGAACTATACCTTTGGCCAACACTGATGCTCAGAAAGAATACAAACAAAAATGCCGCTGAAATGCACACACACAAATTAGGGAAGAAACACATACACAACATAACCTTCCACTCCAGGGGATAACTTACAATGACAAAAACAACAACAAGCATAACATCCAATACGTCTCCTGCCCCACTTCGCTTTGCACCTGCCCCCAGCTCATTTGCCCCAGCCCTCAAACCTTACCAGACATCAGTGGGATTCCTTTTTCCTTCTTTCAAAGACAGTTTCAGCTGGATGCCTGAAACGTACAGAAAGCAAAGCACCAGCTTCTAGCTTTCCTACTTGGTGGGCCCAGAAGCATTTTGAGGAAAGGGAAGGAAGAGAGTAGGACAACCAGAGGAGGACAATACTTTGTTTCCAAGAACCATCTAAAATCAATATTTTTGCAGAATTTTTGAAGAAAATTAAAAGTTAAAGTGAGGTAGAAGGGTGTTGCTGAGGAAGGTATTAAATGGCACCACACTGTGGGATTCCAGTTGTAAAGTGTGCAATCATCATGCAATTGTCTTAAAATTTACATTACCAGGAAAAGGCTTGGGGATTACACCTTTTTGTCTGATAAATTGTTCACGTGGGACATCATTTTTTCCAGCAATGCAGTGAAGTCCTTTTTTGAGCAGAGCATTTGATGACTGGCAATCTTGGAGGTCTCCCGTTCATAGTTAACTAGATGACAAATAACACATCAGCTGGTTTAAATATATATTTATCCACCTCATAAAACAAACTATGGTGCTTTGCCAAATAGATGCACTGTCTTTTTTTAAAAAAGAACACTTTTCAAAACTACTGGCTGACTTCTGCATTGCTGGCATAGAGCCAGATACGCTGCACCTGCAGGTCCAACATCCAAGCAGAAGCTGCTGCTGCTAAATGTCCAGAGAGGAGGAGGGAAAAGGAGAGGGAGATGAAGGCCTCCCATCAATATTTCAGTTCTCTGGGGAGAAGGGATGGGGAGGGATAGACTTGGTCCTCTTCGTGGCTCCCTACCAACCGCAGCAGGGACAGAAGACAGACACTGCTGCTTAGTCACCCAGTATGTCCCCTTGCGCTGACTATATGATGGCTACAGCAGCACCCACTAAAGCTTGGTAGCTGTCACATGAGAGGTTTGGGATGGAATCTGAGAAGCTAAAGATTAGCCCCTTTTACCCCATCCAAACAAAAGTTTATGTATCTTCCAGTTATGCATCAGTATAATACTGGATCAGTATTTCTCAACCAGGGGCCATATGGCCCCCTGGAGGCCCCCAGGATATTCCAAGGGGGCCACAGGTGAAAATCAATAAATGAGGTGTCACGGCACAAGACTTGGGGGCCACAAAGGGAAGTGAGAAATGAAGGAAACAGAAAAGTGACCGACAGAGAAGGCCCCTCCCTAAACTGCAAACCCCAGGATTCTATAGGATGTTGAAAGTAGAATAATAGCACTATAACCATCTGATGTGGACCTGATCTGCTACGAGACTTATATTTAAAACAGCCGCATTTTCTTTCTCTCTTTCTCTCTCTCTGATCAAGGGAAGTCCCCCTTCCATAACTTGAGGTGTGGCTTCTTTGTCACGTGCCTGTGCTTAGCCTCTGAATGGCTGCCAGTTGGCCTGCAGCTATCTTTGCTTCTATCCCTCCCTTCTGGGAGGAATCTGTATTCTCAAAATGGCTGGCGGAAGTGGCCTAGCAGCAGGGAGGAGGGCAGTGTATTCCCTCAGGAAACCAACCTCTGTATTTTAATAACTCTGAATACAGATTGGATTGGGGAATATGGGGAAAAGTTACAGGTACTGGACAAGACAGTTTGGGGAATTAGAGACACAAGATTTCAAATCTTTCTAACAAGTATTAAAATAAAATCCTGGGCAATGCTGGGTATATACACTAAGATTCCTTTAATAAGGAATTTTAGGGTGGTGGGACTTGTTTAACAGTTTGCAAAAGGGGCTGGGATGAAAACCGAACACCACACATGAAATAGATAAAGCAAAAATCACCAATATCTTGGTGTATACGATTGATTTTTGTCTCTTTCTAAAATAATGCATTTGTGTAATTTTCCAATTAAATGTATGATGATACAGTAATATTTGTCATTTGTGAACACTTTGCAAATTTGTGTTAGGCATATTATTTTGTTTACCTTACAGAGAATTGCTTGAATGTTTCCTGGATGCTTCCAGAATTGAAGAGGCAATAGATTTTTCATCTACTGCAGCAGCGTTCATTAAGGAAAATGTTCCAGGGAAATATAAACAAGTGTTTTCCCTAATGGTAACTCTTAAAAAATTAGTTTAGAATTTGTGTTTCCACCTGGATGCTAACATGTAGCATTCAGATCAGTCAACCCAATGACATCTGTACAATCCATCTCACCTGAGGCCACCCTAACAAATATAGTTTATCTCTCATAATAAAATTGTTGAATGTTGGCAGTAAGATGGAAAATGAATTGCAATAAACTTATAAGGTAAGCAGCAAACTCAGAGGTTTTACAATGGGAATTCAGTAGAGTATTGTGCTAAGATACAAGAAGTGCAAGAACATTACAATCTAACACTACTATCAGGCCACCTGTTGAAAAATAACCATTTGTCCCAAAGGATATCTGTGGGCCCAGCAGTGGCACTACCCTTGGCAATGGTGAGATTGTGTAATCCTGTGAGGTGAGAGGCTATGTTGATAGCAGCAGTGCTACTGGTGGAGTCTCCCATGTCAGACAGGCTTTTGCTGAGTGTCGAGACTAAATATGCCAAACAACTACTGAGAAGCAGTGCTCTCTGCATTCACCTGAAAGTAAGTGTCACAGAATTTAGTGAGACATAATTCTGAATAGATAACATAAGCTTGCACTCTAAATCAAAACAGAAATCGTAGGATTACCTGTTGTTTACTAAAAGTAGTTCTTTAATGGAAAATTGGTTCAGTTTAAAATGGAGTGGGCACATCCAGAACTCAGAAGGCAATGCTGTCCCATTTTGGGCTCCTCTGGTTGGTGGTGGGTGGGGGCTTCACAATATCACAGTGGCTATTATTTTGGGCAAGCAGAAGTGATGTCCCATCACTCATGGTCACCTTTCAGGGAATAATAATGATGATAGTGATGATGAAGATGATGTTTCAGGGTGCCCCACTAACAACATTTTCAAATATTTTAAAAGCAGGGCATGATTTTTTCGATAAAAAAAACACATTTTAAAAAATGTTGTGGTTAGCAGGGTATTTGATGCTTGTCATGGTCTTCCCCAAAGGCTGAATCAGTCTTGTGCCGGTATAAAAAGTGACCTGATCTCTGTAGCTTCCCCTCTCATTTTTTAAAGTTTAATTGTAGATAAAGTAAATTTAGATTAACCCAGCATTCTAGAAAGATTTGCAGAACCATATAAAGTCAATTGGCATTTATAAATTCTCTTGCAGTTTGGTACTGTCCTGGGCTGCTTTTGTGTATGACATACATGAGATAAAAGTACTATAGTCTGACTGACTAAATGCTGGTAAAGCCAAGATGCTGGTAAAGCATGCTGAATCTGATAACTGAAGCTTATCTAATATATTCATATGTGGAGGTATTGCATGTATATATGTCCTTGATCCCAAAATGTTAGTGGATTTTTTTCCTATTTCTCCTATTCTGTTCCGTTTCTTCTTTTTGGTTCCTTCTGCATGATCATCCTTATAATAATGAGGAATATGTCTTGTATAACTTCTCATGAAATTCAATATGAAATATATATCTCACTTCCCACAGCTGCAATATTAATAAAGCTGTAAGAAGAAAGCAAACCAGGTCATGTATTATATGTTTCTCAAAGGTACCTTTGAGAAAAACAGCACAGCAATGGTCTTAAAATATAACACCAATTTAAAGATACTTATTGATGGGGGAATTTTGAATAGGTGTGCCTCTTGGTCCCTAGGAGATGTCTTTTTTTGGCAGGAAGTGACCTGAGTCCCTTCCTGATGTTTAAAAAGGCCTTAAAATGGTACAGGAGGGCCTAAAAACATCATGAAATTCTCCCCGTGATCCCTAGAGGATATTTGGGGGCATTTTAGAGGCAAACAATTTTATTGTTTTCTATGAGTGAGTGTGGTGAAGAGGATGCAACCCTCTGGGGGCTAATGCAGCCCTCCCCCAACCGTCCAAAGTTGCCTACCTCTGCTTAGTGGAATAAACTGTTCTACACTTAGGAAGCCTTCCTAGAGTTTTGTACAGGTATTTAAGCCTTCATTTTAGTATAGGAATGATTCTATTTATGATTGAGAACTGGAACGTTTTCAAAACTGATATGCATCATTTGTATGTTATCTACAGATAGAACTATGGAGGTGTCAGGCACTGGTATCCTTCATGAACTTAAAACAATAGCAAAATGTTGTGAAGGATTTGAATCTTTCTCAGGTTTTTACTAGCCAAGGATGGCTAGTTTGACTCCCCCCCCCCGGTTTCTCTGGTTTCTCTTCAGATTGTACAAATCTTTCACTAGTTTGACTGTTGAGACAGTTGTTCTATTTGTCTGTAGGTAAATCACAAACTGGTGGACATCTCAAAGATAGAAGATGAACTTGAAAGCTCTCCTAGTTTGAACATTATTTATAAAATCCAAACCATCAAGCTGTAAGTATTAATTACTGTAGATGAAGTTTAAAAGTGGGCTGGGATCCAGAGAACCATGAGTAGAAGATGAAATGTTCCTAGTACTGTTTAGTGCACAAGTAAGTACAAAATAGGATCTTGTATGATAACTTCACCAGTGCTTCTGGAGTCACATATAGTTCTGCCAACATCTGTCTGGGATGGCTTGTTATAGAGTTGATGATCCAGACTGCTTGCTACTTGCTGTTAGATGCACAGATGAGTGGTGCACTGTTATTTTGCTTTGGTAATCTGTAATTTAAGAAAATAATTTATTATTAGCTGCTGTGTGCTAGAATAACTAGAATGAAGACTGATGACCACAAAGAATAGAACTGTTTTCTCAAAGACATTCCTCATTGCTTCTGAATGGAATTTGGCATTTCACTCTCACTAAAATATTTCTTATGGCTTATAATGTAACTTTTTCTTCATGACCTGTTGACTTCTGGTTCATGGAGAATTTCCAAGAAAGAAAGAAACAATTGTAGCCAATGGGCACAAATATGGTGCCAATCTCTGGCACATAGGCGGGGGAGATTTCAATTCGCCACATAAGATAGCATGGGAAGCAATGTCATAGAGGAAGATAAGATAAAATTAACTCTTGATTTGTCTTAGCTGATTTTAGTCTGAAAAATGATAAATTGTTGAATAAAGTTTTTGGTTTTTTTAATATATTATTAATCATCTGTTTGTAAAAAAAACTGCAGGCAGCTAAATAAAAATGAGAGTCTACAAGAAGCAGCTACAGATTTGAGTAATATATATGAACTTTTGAAAGGATCTAGAAGGAAACTAAATCATAATGAAAGGTAAATTTCATGTGTTAGCAGAACTCTGCAAATTTTTTTTAATGTTCATATTTGATGTTTATGCTGCTTCCGTGCTGAGGCTGGTGAACTATCATCACCTTGATCAGATACACAAAGTATTTTCTAAAATTTCCAATATTTAGTCTGCCTATAACTCCACTATCTCCAGTTCCTCTCCTTGCCCCTGACATGACTGTTTGTCTATATACCTGCTTGAGACATGAAATCTACTATAGGGGTCTACTTCTATGTCCCATTTGTGAGAGTGATACATTGTGTAGATGCATGGGAAAAGGCCTTCTGTGCTGTGGTGTCCCATTTATGCAATGTCTTCCTCTTGGAGGCCACCTGGTGCCAATGTTGGGTTTTTTAATGTGCCAAGTTAAAACATGTGTTTTTGTTAAAGCCTTTGGGGCCTAATCTTTTTTTTTTAAATGTACATGTGTATGGTTTCTTTTTTAATACGCTTTTATCCTACATAAATGTCTTTAATATGTTTTTATCCTGTTTAAATGTTTGTATGGTTTTATCTGGAATTGTTTTGCATTCTTTATATTGTTTTAATTGTATGTTACTCTCAGATCTCACAACAGAGAGTGGGACAGAAATATTTTAAGAAATAAATGAATACCTGAAATTGTGGATAATCTGACATGTATCTGTTGAAGTGACCTGTAGTCCACAAAATGTTATGCCATAATAAATTTTAAGATGCCAGGTGATGCTTTGTTGATTTCTGTCAAGTAAAAACACACTGTTAGAGATTTGGCTCTTCCACAGAATGACCCACCTTGGCAGCAGACATCCACAAGCAAGTACCCAAAGAGTACCTTAATTCTTTACCTTAATGTGCCTTAATTTTTTCCAGGCCTTTCTCACTGGGACAGCTAGTGGTTTTCAAATTCAGTTTGTTGGGCTTGGCCTGGTCTTACTGTTGCTTTAAAAGGATTAGAGTTGCTACCTCACAACTCAGAGAACCAGATACATTTCTTTAATGCGATGCTGTGGAGGAAAAAAAATACTTTACCACAATTTTGTGATAGTTTATGACTGTTTCCTTGGATCCTGTAGAAGGAGAAATGTGGAATATAAATGAAACAACTTAGGGGTGGTAATGCTATAGCCAGTAGGTGGTGAAGGAAGAAGAGGAGAAGGAGGAAACATAGTTTCAGTGCTGGATTAGTATACGGGGAGACCAGGGTTTGAATCCCTGCTCAGCCACGGAAACCCACTAGGTGATCTTGAGCAAGTCACACTCACTCAGCCTCAGAAGAAGGCAAAGGCAACCCCCCTCTGAAAAAAATCTTAGTAAGAAAGCTCCGTGATAGGTTCATTTTAGGGTTGCCATGAGTCAGAAATGACTTAAAGGCTCACAACAACAAATTAGTCCATACCCCCACTAGTCCACACCTCACCTGCTGTAACAAGCAGATGTGCCTTATAGCAGGCAAAGTAAACTGATACATGACAGAAATAAGTGTTTGGCTGGACTTCTGGTCTGATGGTGGAGTGAATGGCCACCTAGGATGATCACTGTCACTAGATAGTCGCCTCGAATGGTTATTCCAGGACCTTGTTTTGTCTTCTGAAGTTGCGGCTTGCGACCTTAACGTTTAGATGGCTAACTGCAAGATCCTGGGCAAGTTACTCCTCCGGTAAAAGGAGGCCAGAGGGTGTTTGCTTGGGACCCGAATCTGCCAGCCCACTAGCCTGAGCTGCCCTTTGCACTGGGAAGGCGAGTGGATAAAAGCGACAGGGTTGAAGAACTACCACGATCGCTTGATGTTTGCTGTTGACATTTTCAACCAAGCGACGCCAAGACTTTTTAAAATTTTCATATAAGATAGGAGACACAAATTTTGGAACAGTAAAGTTGCCTAACACTTGGAACAGGAGGTTAACTCCAACATTTTTGGAATTTGACTTCACAACGTGGATAGAGACGCTGACTTTGAGCCTTCCCATAACAGACAGGATGACTGGTTGTGTTACTGAACATTTATTTTGCTTTTTTCAGGGGAACTCTACCTCTCTTTTTAAAATTCTAATCTAAGATTGTTAAAGTACTTCTCTATTTCAAATAAGCACCTCATCATTTTTGGAGACTTTTCATTATTGAGGTACATTTCTTTCTTTTTTCTTTTTTCTTTTAACCTTCTTTACTTTCCTTTGGTACTGGAGAGATTTCCATGTAAGACTGTGGAGCTGCCGAACTGTACCGAAACTGCGCAATCTTAAAGCCATTTTTCCTTTTTCTCTTTTTGGCCCTTTCTTTATCCTTTTTTCTTTTCTTGTGGAACATAATGGAGTAAATGTAAGATTACTACTGCAGATGAGCCTATCTTTTGGACCCTGGCAAGTTTGACAGATCGGTAGACGGATTTACAGAGTGAGATTTACTTATATAAAAATATTGGAGCTATCTAGAGGAGCGTAGAGACATTGTGGACATTAAGAGACATTGTGGACGTTAAGATTTCAAGCTTTTCAAGTTTCAAATCCTGATTTGCTAACGAAGACTGGATTAGGCTGGATTGGATTAGACTAGACCAGACAAGAATAGACTGAAAAAGACACATATATATTTTGAGCTCTGATTTAAATAACACCAAAGATGTTCCAACATCTGACTTTTAAAAGAGATGTGGTTGTAGGCATGGGCTAGACAGCAATATACCAAGAAAAGCAGAGGACACTGGGACAATACTAAAGAAGAATAAGGCAAGAAAGAAGAGATACAGTGAGAAATTAACTTTTCTGTTAATCTATTGTGACCCAGAATGATCTCTGACCACAATCCAATTCTCCTTCATTTCACGCAAAAACAAAAAATGAAATTCAACTGGAAGCTAAATGATAACCTTCCTAAAGATGATGAACAGGGTAAAAATCTAAAGAATATTATCCAAAATTACTTTGAAGAAAACACTCTGGGTGATGTCTCACTGGAAACAATCTGGGACGCAGGGAAAGCTGTAATAAGAGGACATTTGATCAAAGTGGGACCTCTGAGGAAGAAAAGAACAACGTATACAAGATTTTTTAGAAAGCTTGAAAGATAAGAAGAAAGAATTGTGCAATAACATTTCAAATTATACGTTGAGAATGGAAGTCAAACTTTTACAAGACCAAATTGCCAAAAATATCATGGAAGAAGTTGAATAGAAGATGAAATATTGTCATTTGAGGCAGTTTGAACAATCAAACAAACCAGGCAAATGGTTGGCTTTCAAGTTGAGGAAAGAGAGAGCAAAAAGATTGATACTTAAAATTAGACAAGGACAAGTGGAGATAATGGACCAGGAGCAAATCAAGAAGATTTTTTACAAATACTACGCCCATCTATATGCAAAGAATCTACCACAAGAGACAGAAAATAAAAAAACAAAGCTGTATCTTGATAAACAAAAAATCACTCCAATATCAGAGGAATACAGGAAAATCCTAAATGCTCCATTTACAATCTCAGAAATCTCAGAGGCAATCGAGGCAGATTGAAAAACAGCAAAAGCTCCAGGTCCAGATGGATTTACAGCCAGCTTTTATAAAGTCTTTGAACCAGAATTACTGACTCCACTGATGAAAACCTTAAACTCAATTAGACTGGATGGCCTACCGGAAACTTGGAAACATGCAAATATCTCATTAATACCAAAGGAAGCAAAACACCATGCACTACCAGAAAACTATAGACCAATTTCTCAACTAAATACCGATTATAAAATCTTCACTTCTATATTAGCTGAGAGACCAAAAAACGTTCTTCAATCAGAGATACATCCCGATCAAAATAGCTTCCTAGCTGATAGGCAACTGCGAAACAATACCAGAATGCTGATAAATGCAATTGAACGTTTTGAAAAAAGAAATGAAAAGAAATTGACCATTCTGTTTATTGATGCCGAAAAAGCATTCGAAAAGTCAGATGGACTTTCATGGTTGAAACACTAAAAAGAATGGAATGTGGAACTAACTTCTTGAAATGTATTGAAGAAATCTATAAGGAGCAAAAGGCAAAACTTATCATAAATGGTGACCTAACAAATTACTTGAACGTAAATAAGGGAAAAGGCAGAGATGCCTGTTGTCTCCCCTCTTGTTTATAACCATTCTTGAAGCGTTAAATAACAATATTAGAACCAACACCAGTATAAGGGATTAGAATTAAATATCAAGAGTACAAGCTCAGAGCTTTCACAGATGATATTGTCTTCTTTCTGGAAGATCTAGTCATCGGAGCCAGAAAATTGTTGTATAATTTAAAGACATTTGGAGAAGCTGCAGGTTTAAAAATCAGCAAAATTAAATCATATATCGTGACAAAAAATATGGGAAAGTCAGAGAAAGATGAGCTAAGTAAGATTACTGGATTTAAAACTGAGAAAAAAATAAAATATTTGGACTTACGGTTTACGGAAAGCAACAAAGATTTATTTGAAAATAATTATAACAAAACCTGGAGAGAAATAACTAATGATTTGAAAAAATGGACCAATCTTCATTTATCATTATTAGGCCGAATAGCAACAATCAAAATGAACATTCTACTAAAACTAAATTTCTTATTTCAAAATTTGCCAATTATTACCAACAATAAACCCTTCCAGCAGTGGAAGAAAGAGTTGACTAAATTTATATGGACAGGAAGAAAGCAGAGGATCAAATGGAAGCTATTGACAGATCAAAAAACAAGAGGAGGTTACAATCTTCCCAACCTAAAACTGTACTATTACAACAACAGATTAACATGGATCCAAGACTGGATCACCTTAAAAGATAAAAGAATGTTGACATTAGAGGGTTCAAACATGCAGTTTGGATTCCATGTGTATTTATGGTATGGGAAGGCAAAAATTGATAAAGTCTTCTGTAATCATTTTGTTAAGAAATCCTTGTTAAAAATGTGGATGAATATATAAAAAAAACTTACAACAAAATACCAGGCTGGTTATCTCCACAGGAAGTTTTCTTTGGTAATTGGGCTGATGAACAAGAGGACTGGATTAGGTATAAACATTTACTAATTCAAGACATCAAAGATGAGATTAGGATCAAAATTCGTGAGGAGCTACAAAATGAAGGCCTCAAGTTAACTTGGTTTCCTTATTTACAACTGAAAGAACGATTTAAAATGGATTTAAAATTAGAAGGCTTAACACTTCACAAAACTTATAATGAATTGGAAGCAATAATTTTTACAAAAACAAAACAAAAATTTCCCATTTTTATAAATATCTCTTAACCGGCCACTTAGAAGATGAAACTGTAAAAGATGCTGTGATAAGATGGGCAAAACACTTACAACATGAAATACCATTAGAATATTGGGAAAATTTTTGAAAAAATACAAATCAATTTACTTGCTCCCAAGATTTGAAAGAAAACTTCATAAAAATGATGTTATTGCTATCATATCTCTCCAGAAAGAATAGACAAAATATATCGGGTGGGAAATAACAGGTGTTGGAAATGCCAGGAAAAGATGGGCTCTTACTATTACCTCCAGTGGACCTGTCCAGTTGCAAAGAAATTCTGGATAAAAGTATATGAGGTTATAAAAGAAATATTTCGGATCACATTCTCTATGTGTCCAGAGTTCTTTCTGTTGAATATGACTTTCATGTTTGAAAAAAAAAATTTAAAGAAAAATAATTGAATTTTGCTGTATGACAGCTAGAATAAATTTTACAAGAATCTGGAAAACAAAAAAATATTCCAGATATAGATCAATAGTTATCAAGAATAATAGAATTGAAAGAGTACGACTTACCCATTATATAAATGGGAAACAAATTGATCAATTGGAAAAAGATTGGGAACCTGTGATAACATATGTAAATAAAAGATGGGGTGTCAAGATATAAGATAAAAGAAAAAGAAACTATATAGAAAAATGCATATTTTAATTAGTAGTACATAACTTATTAATGATAGATGTTCTACATATGCGTGATATTTGGAGAATTCAAAAGTAAATAGAACTGAATTATGACATAAGCTTTTCCTTACACTCCATAAAATATGTTGAGATATCCAAATAAGAAATGATATGTAAGGAACTACAAGGGAAAGGAAAGGGTGAACTCAAACTATAGAATGCATTCAAATTGAAGATAAATAGGGAGTTTCAAGTAAAGGAAAAGAATGTGTGCAAATATTGTTCTAGATCGACGGCAAAAGGATGTCAACAATTATTCTTTAAATGTTTTTATCTTTATTCAGTGTCCATATGTTTTTCTTATTTTTATTGGTTGGACATCTCTATATTATATCTGTATTGGTATATTTTTTTAGTACCTGCTCAACTTTTTCTTATTTATGTTTCTTGTGTGTGTGTGTGTTTCCTCTATAGTGTTTTTAATAAAAAGTCAATAAAAAAAAGTGTTTGGCTGACTCCTCTACTATTGAATTTGAAAATGTTAAGAATTGTATCTAGAACTGAAAAATATGTAGTCCACGTAATCAGTGAGTCTGTTAGGATTGTTTCCTCTTTCTGATTATTTCTTAAAATGTCTGCCAGATTCTATTAATGGCAATATCTGCTGTCTCCATATCGTTAGCTTGAAACTGTAAGTAAGCCATATGGAAGTATTAGCTTGCAATGATATCCTTATGTAAGTGTGTACACATGCAAGTCTTGAAATTATTTGTGACTGAAGAGGTACTGGATAACACTTAAATATGTTGCACATAAAATTCATTGCCACAACCAGTTTTATTCTAATTGGTTCTGTTTTCTATTTTTGCAGAATTTCTTTGCTGTTGGAATTGGGTCGACTTGCTTTAAGATTAAATTGTATACCTATTGCCTGTTCATGTATAAGCGACTTGAACAAATGCAAGATAAATGTGAGTGTTAGGAAATTATTGATTCAATTATTTTTGTTATGTAAGCAGCCTTAATGTGAGAAGACTTATTCCATTGTTTTTACTGATGTGTGAATGTGAAGAGATGCATGAAACAAACAAAAAAACCTTCAATCCTATTTATATGATATTAGCTATTATCAGAAACTAGGAGAGTTATTGCTACCTAAAAACGTTTATTACAAACAGTAAGTAGAGTGATGTGTCGTTGAAAATACAGAAAATTACTTTTAATGTTACATCCATAAATTTTAATAACAAGAATGTTTGCAAGGGCTTATTTAACCAATGTACTGTAGGTTAATAAAAACAGGCTATAATCAATATGGTTAATTCACAAAGAATGTAAAGATATAGGTTTTCTTTCATACATAATATTTTCAGTGATGGCAGCTTGTATTTCCTACCCTTCTCACAAAGTCTCTTATGAGGGTCCTTGGATAGGTGACTGAAGTGGATTGACACAGATTGCAGGTTCTCTAAAGGTACAATATGTTCACTGTAGTCTGAAAAAAATCTACCTGATCTATTGGCACAGCTGTTTTGCTTGTAGCACTTCTAAGGCTAACAGATTTATTTTAGCATAAATTTTCTATTGCATTCAGGATGATTTCCAGTTAAAAGATATATATGTGTGCCCATGTGCATCTGTGTGCTCATGTCTGTGTGTGTACATGTGAATACGTATATAGGATAAACAGCACGGTACACATAAAGTATTGTCTGGTATTTTGTGACCATTGGGACATATGTTGGAAAACTGGCTGTGCATCCACCTGTACGTTTGTGTTATAAGTCAGCTGAGAATAACAATTCAGAAAGCTGATGAAGTCTTTAACAAGCCCAAAGCCTCTGTGGTTCTTTTCATGAAGAAACCACAATTACCCCTTTGGAAATTGTGTGATAATACTTACATGTGTTTAGAGTACTCTGGCTCTGAAAGTATGAATGTAGACATTATATATAATGAATGCCTGAAAGCATACAAGCGCCATGCTTGTTTCTTTTCCATAGTGAAAATATGTTTGTTTTAGGATCAAGGAAAAGAGATTGAATTAGACTGCTTGCAATGTGACTGTGAAGTCAAAAAACTTGGACCTAAAATTGAAACGTATGCTAAAAGTGTTGTTGAGGTATGTTTGTTCTTTCATTTGCACTACCTTGCAAAGAGGTCTCCCATCCACCCACTGATATTACATATGTAGTTTCTCTTTATTTTTTTGCTGAAACTTCAGACAGTAGTAGAGGCATGACACAAAAATAATGTCCTCATTGGAGAATAATTCCATTCTCTGGGTAGTGCTGAGGATTGATCCAGATATATTGTTATCCCTTGTACTGCCCAAAGTAGTTGCATAGTCTTCAGAAAATTCTTATTGGCTTGCCACTCTCTCTTAACATTTGTCATTAGGAGGAATGAGAATTAACGGAAAAAGTTTTCATTATTAAGGACTTGTGCCTCTTCATGAAGTCACTCCAGTAGAAAGACATGAACTCATAAAGGGGAAAGGATCCCTATCATCATATTGTCCAAGTTATTAGATGGCATGTACTAGCATCAACCAGAAAAATATTGTTTACTTCAATAATCAAAGCAAAAGTAAAGTATATATTTGTTCTTCTAGGCACAACTGAAAGTAATACAGAAACTTGAGCTAATTTTAAATCGTGCAGTTCGGCTGCGGGATCCTAATGTTATTCAGGCAGTATGCGCTACCCAGTGGAATATCTGTTTACCACTGCTGCAACCCAATTTGCAACAACATGTACGGAAACCATTATTAGCTATTGCTGAAATCCTAGAGAAGATTGACAGGTGAGTTGGTTTTGGTGTACATTCTAATTTGTTGTTTTCCAAGATCAGATGTCCTTCATATGAACATGTGGTAAATTAAGGAGTTGCCTTAGAGCCCCTCTGGATTTAAAAAAAAAAAGCATCTGAAAGTCTCAGGTTTTGCTCCTGCACAAACTGATTTTATTTTTTATTTTATTTTATCAATATTGCATTTTCTTCTTTCCAAAGTATTTTGTGGGGACTCCCGGCATTATCAGGAACTTTTCATTCTTGCTTCCCAGGTCAGTTTAAATTGACCCAGTATTTTCTGAAATGAAATGTATTTCATCTTGGCTGTCTGAATTATTGTAGAGCTAAAACGGCTGTAAAACATAGCTATTGTTTCCAGAACGTAGATTCAACAAGGATCAAGCAAAGGAAAGAGGAGTATCAGCACTAAAACAAAATGATCCGAGTGCTTAACAAGTTTAATATTGCTAGGGCACTTTGGCTATAACTTCTGAATAATAATAATGGAGGCTTGATAGAAATAGCTGAAAATCAATTTCTGAAATGTTGCCTGAGTCTAGATGTGGCACGTTCTCAGTGAATGGGGAAGAAGAAAGAACACAAGGGAGATGAGGAGGCAGGGTATTTCAAATAGTGTATCCTAGGGTATTTTTAAAGAGTTTGGATGAAAACTATGAAATATGCTGATAAAATCAAAACAAAAGATCTGGAAAGACTTGATACTTCCAGGGATTTTTTCTTTTCTGGATAAGCCCATATACTGAACCAGGTCATTGGTCCGTCAAGCCCAGTACATTCTTCTGGTTGACAGTAGTTCTTGAAAGATACAGAGCCTTTCCGCACTACACTGTTATAGTGTAATATTCCACTTTCAACATCGTATGGAATCCTGGGGTTTGCAGCTTAGGGTGGAGCATTTAGAATTCTCAGCCAGAGAGCTCTTTGGGCTCAGTAAATTATGAACCTCAGAATTCCACAGGATGTTGAAAGTGGAATAATAGCACTATAACAGTGTAGTGCAGAAAGGTCTGTAAACACTTTTAGCATTATTTTTGCATGAGATTGTTTTAACCAGATACCTTGACCTTCTATAAGGAAATCGTGACTTTAACATTGAACTATAGTCTGTCTTATTCTGAGTGCCAAAGAGATTAGCTGATATGTTTTCAGATAATTTGTCTGTAAAATAGTATTTTTAGTAGATAGTAAGTACACAGCTTCTTTGAAAGATGTTGAGAAGCAATTATCTATACAAATCTCTCTCCCTCCACTCCTCTCTCTCTCTCTCTCACTCTGTTTTTCCAAACATAATAAACGTAGAAACAGAAAAACTATTTGCAATATATATGCATTGCCTAAAGAGAAAGCTTAGAGAACATCTTAATATATTTGCTTAAAAATGGTTATGGTTCTGTTTTATAGCATGTTGATTTTATTACGCTGCCAACTGCATATGGAAATTGCCCTCATTGAAGAGAAAGGAGACAGAATAGAGGCTGCCATAGAACATTTGCAGAAGGCCATTGACCTTGATAACAATGGCCAATATAATGAGTACCTTAAGATGACTTTCCATAGGCTTAACCTAAACACTATGTTATACAAGTCACTGGAACGCCTGGAAGACCGAGCGAGTTTGATGGTTGAACAGGTAATTATTCAAGAAGTTATCAGAGTATAGCAGTGATGATGATGGTGGTGGTGATGACTATATTGATGTTTTTGAATTAATATATAACTAAATGTGGCTCACTGGCAATGTTTTGAATTAGCATATATCCAGATATGATTCACTCCAAAAAGCATTATTGAAAATGTATGTTGAAATAAAGAGCCAAGATCATGTATACCACCATCACTGTCTTGCTTGGTGAGGACACAAGAGAGTCTGCTCAGTGGTTGTTCCAACTCACTAGAATTTCCTTCTCCAGGAGGCTAGGCTGGCCTACTCCTTGCTTTCCTTTCATTGGCAGACAAAGACCTTTTTGTTTAAGCAGGCTTTTAATGTGTAAGCAAGGAGGATTTCTTATTGTGGTGTGTGTTTATTTTTCAAAAACTTTTGTATGTCTTTCAAGTGATTTTATACTGTTTGATGTGGTGATTTTAATTGTTTTTTGAATTTTTATTGTTAATTGATTCTCTTTGGAAACCACCTTGTGTCCCACAATGGGAGAAAGGTGATACACAAATGAAATAAAACAAACAAATGAACAAACAAGTACTTTAGAGGAGTCTGTCAGTTTTTATGAGCTTGACTGATAGGTGTACATACTGAGGTGGCAGACATCATTGCTTTTTCTCTGAAATAATGTTTTTCTTCTGTAACTGTAAACCCACATATGAAAATTCTATAGCCCTTGAAACAAATCTTCAGAAGGTTAAAAACATATGATCTTGTGTTGAATGTAAAATCTTTCCGCAGTGCCAACATCTGGAAAAAAGTTCTGCTGTGATCACTAGATAATGCAAGTTCTGTCTAGAAACAGCCAATGGTTATACCATTCAATCCAAGATGTTGGAAAGTCTTGTTTTAAAAGGGGTAAAAGCACTTAGTTCATATGCCTAAAGCAGCTCTTAGATATTAAATTTCTTTTTGTGATTCCTGTTCAAGATCCTGTTGATACCAGTGGAATTATTGCCTTGAATCCTTTTGGTAATGCCAACTCAGCTAGATCCATTGGTCAGATTTATGTAAATATGGACGATTGATTTAATGGTTTTAATCTAGTTAGTAAGATTCAAGCCATTGTCTTAATTTTAAGCCTTGGCTGAGAGATGAGTCACAAGAATATAAAGTGGGGATGACATCTAAGGATGAAACTGTTCTCTAACTATTTGTGGTGGATGTGGTCTGAATTGGGTCTGAATGCACTTATTTTGTGGTAAGGAAATAAATTAAGGTTTTGCTGTATGCTGTATGTATGTATATATGAATAATAATCACAGAAGATAAGTTAAATGAAGACATCAAAATTGTTAAAAGATTTTCTATATCTTGCTGAGTCATCGAGATAAAATTGAGACTGTAGTCTAGAAGTTAGAAGACTAAAACTTGGAAGAGCCGCTATTAATGAACTATATGAGATCCTCAAGTGTGAAGTGTAGAAATACATCACTGAATAAAAAAGTCAGAGTCATCCATACCTTGGTATTTTCAAAGAGATGGATGATTGTTTGACAGATAACATGCCAAAAAGAGAAATAAATGAGTCTGAGAGAAGACCAAGCCTGAACTCTCCCTAGAAGCCAAAATGACTAAGCTGAGGCTGTCATACTTTGAACATATTGTGAAAGGCAGCAAAAAAAAAAAAAGAGTGGGAAATTGCATCACTGGAGTGTTACATACCACTGCCCTGAATTTGTAATTTTTACCAACTGCCTTGAATCTCAGATTAGGGGGGAGGAGGGATATAATAAATATTATTGTTATTGTTTTTCTTTAGTAAAAATGCTTATGAACCTGCCTGTGTAAGAAGCTATATGAGTGTTGTAGGCTCACAACTGTGAAACTGGAAACTGACTATTCTCTCCCAAAGTATTACAATTTTAACACTTCTTGAAGTTACTGTTTAAATGAAACTACTAGTTTTTAGCTAAGCTGTCAATATCGTTCTGTCTAGTGGTGAATTCAGGGGACAGGGAGTGTTAAGAAGAAAGTATCTACATTTTCAGGAGAATCCTGAAGTTTGCAGAAGTACTAAAGGGGGTTTGGTTCCCTTTTCCAAAACCTAACAGAGACTGAACATATTCAGCATCCATAGACTGTAAAGTGTCTACTAGAAAATAAAAATGTCAAATTGAGTAGCAGAAAGAATAGATAAAACTGAAACTTCTAAGCAGGAGCAGTCATCTTCAGGATTGATTTTATATATGTTGCAAGTCCCATTTGTGTTATAACCAATCTTTTTTTAAAAATTTAGGCTAAAAGAGGAACACTAAAAGACTGTGTGAGAAAAAAAGGTCGCTTTTGATGAACGCTGGCTGTGCACTAGCCCCTGAGGCATTTCAGATTGTCCTTGATAGTGAAAATGAAACTAAAGGTAATATGTTTTTTTCTGTGCTGGCGAAACAGAGAATTGTGTGTCACTCATTTTTTCCTAATATGAAGAACTGTTTGATTTCAGTGGTCAGCTTCTCTGAATATGGAGGAATAGAATGAATTTAATAAAACTGTGTGTGTACATCAGGGGCCGGATGTTTATGTGTTCTTCACTAGCAATGGCTGATCTGCAGTTCCATATGTGGCAGCACCTTGCTTCTGGCAAATAGTTTGATCATCATGAATACAAGCTGTACTTTTACATGCAGCTTTCCTGCTGATTCTGAGGTGTCCAATGAATTCTTTATGACAAATAGATTGGAGATCCTTTTTTCCTATGAGAAATCCACTTAAAACAGAAGGAGTGAATGGTCTATACTTTCCAGAGTGCTTCCTGACATTCTATTTGCCATGCATTATGGTACTCGGAGTAGAAAGAGCCTTTTCTGTCTTGCTGTCCATAGATTCCATTTGAGCTTATCTGTTGCAGGAGGTACATCCACATTCAGAACGGATCTGCAAACACTATTTCTTCTACTGTACTCAGGGGCCATTTCCACACTATATTGTATAGTGCTATTATTCCATTTTTGACATGCTGTGGGATCCTGGGGTTTGCAGTTTAGGGAGCGGCATTTAGAACTCTCAGCCAGAGAGCTCTTTGGAATTCCACAGGATGTTGAAAGTGGAATAATAGCACTATAACAGTGTAGTGCGGAAATGGCCTAGATACCCTAATATATTTTCACTGAAATTTCAGGGAAAAGCAGTAAAAGGTCAGAAAGCAATAGAAATTAAAAAATGTGAATATCCTCTCTACTCACATGTAGAATGTTGGACTCAGGGAAATATGAAACAATCCTTTGGGAGACATACGACAGAGAAGGTAATATTTTCCAACCTCTTACCTCCACTTCAATGTACCATTGAACAAAACAGCTTCAGTTCAAAGTAAGGAGAAGAGATGATATTTGGCATTTCCTACTCATGTATAAAAACATCCTAAGAGCTAGCTGTCTTTAGCGATAGGATTAAAGTTTTCAGTGTTTTCAAAATTTTCCCTGTAACTCATTTTTTATAATTTGTTGCTGAAGGGAAAACTTTGATCGCTCAAGTCTTGAGAGATCAAAAGCTTTTCAGTGAACATTTAATAGACTTTTTGCATAAATTAAAGATGAGCTTTAATTGAAGTAAACACTACAACTTTAATTGAAGTAAATACTTGTTGCCAGAAAAATGTATGTTTTCTAGACAGAAGTAATGTTTCCTTAAATTTCCATAGCACATAGCAGAAAGCTTGTTTTGTATAAAATTGCTATAGCCATAGTGTGCCCCCTCCAGATTGATATGGTTTAATTGGCAATATTATTTGACTGGAGCTACATTAATTGGCATTGATATAAAACAGAAACCAGAGGTGATTGGAAAGTCAAGCTGGAAAGAAGCAATTATCGACTGTAAACATGAGACAGCAAGGCAGGTCAGTGACAAAATCCATCCCAGGTGAAACCAAAGTCATTGTCAGGCTAATTGCAGGGCAACTCTAGAGACAATAGGCTTGCTCTAAGAGCTGAATATCTCAGAGCAGAAAGAGGAAGTCCCTGCCAGATTGTGATTGTTTCAAGCCTGATCCCTCACATCTAGATGTTTCCCTGCTTTGTCTTCCCAACCTCTCCCCAAGACAGTGCTATTATGACAGTCGTTACTCCTTTGTCACCTAAACACTAAGACCACCAACCTTGTCCGGACTTCATTGTTTGTGTTGCAACTCCCATTGGCCGCTTGGCTGGGAGAACAATTCACAGTCATACCTGCAGGGTAGTTTTCAGATATAAGAACATTCAACTTTGAGCAGTTGAATGCAGTCTCTTGACTTCCTGAACACCATGCTGTCCGTTTGATTCCCGAATGAGAACGGTCCTTAGGCGCCCACATAAGCCACATTGCAGCTTTTCTTCACTTCACTGGTAATTATCATCCAAATACTAAAAGTCCTGTATCCACACCTTTTCCCCTTTACCTTTGTGTGAGTGTGTGAGTGTTTGGATCTTTTTGTGTGCATGTGTGAATCTTCAGTAAAACAGATTTTTAGTTCACATTTTGGATTTTCTGGCTGGTTGTTTCCTGCGTGATTCCGTAAACATTGGTGGAAAGATCCCATTAAGTTATCCCCTGGGGAGGTATTTTGAGCTAATTTTGAGCTAATTAATTCTCCATTGTCATGTGGAGGTAGTAGAGTCACAGATGGAATGCTGAGTCACCCACATTTTGGGATAACAAAATAGTCATCTTCTTTTGCAACAACATAATTGTGCAGCTTGCGTATTGAATCAGTTATCTGTGTCATCATATAGTTTGCAGTGATTTCTCTGAATTCTCCTATTCATAGAGCCATTGTTGAATAGGTGACGGATAAAGAGTATAAAACTGATGTGCCTTTTTTTAAAAAAGTCCATGGTGACCTGCTGGAATTATTTTATCTTCATGTTCAGTTTTGTATACTGTTGGAAAGAGTACAGCTGAGTGCTCCAAAATTAGTATCACAGCAGTGTGACATAGTTTGACAAAATGACTCTCCTTGAAATGAATGTGTCTATGCAATGTGAAGTTGCTTTTGTTGTTGTTATTTTGACCTAAAACAGTCCAGTCCTTGGCTTTTTTAATGTTTGAATTGCTCCCAATGAGCAGGAAGAGGAAATGACCTGTTCTTTGTGATGCCCTTTCAAGAAAAATAGTGGAAAAATTTTTTAGAGTAGATTCTTCTCTGTGTCGCTCTCTCTTTAAGTGGTGTGTCCTGCTGTTTTAGTGTTAACAGTATGGGAGGAGACAACACTTGGAGTCTATTGTATGGTGCCTGCACAAATGTAGATGTCTTGTAAGGCTGTGCACTGGGAGTTTCCCTTAGCATATGGCTGACCACTGCTGGAAACAGAATGCTATACTAGATGAAACATCTGTCTAACTTTGCACGGCAATTTTTGTGGCCTTTTTGCATACACATGCACACACACACATATCTACAAGTATGCTGATACAGCACTTTTTTATGATCTGGCCAGAGCTTGGAGCAAGTTACTTTTTGGACTACAACTCCTAAAAGCCTCCAGGTGGGGATTCCAAAAGTTGCAGTGCAGAAAGTAAGTTTTTCAAATTTTACATGTTGGTGTAGGTAAGAATAACACTTTTAACCTGAAATGTGTTTTTTGCTGAATGGATGTTTTTATTGGCCATTTAAAACATAAATGCACAAAAAAAAAAATAGAAAAAAAAGAAGAGTGAGAAAAGGGAGAGGGAAGAATTAAATAGGATATCAAAGTGGATGAAGCATATACATTAATGTAAGTTGACTGCATGTCCAAAAAATATTTACTTGTATTTGGTGTCTGTAGGATACATGTTTGTGTAGATAAAAGGCAGTAAGATTTCCTGACCATTGAACAAATTATGGTGACTATTTGTCTTTCCAAACTTAAAAGTATGATTCTGTTAGCTGCAGTTAGAACAGGCAGATCCATGCATATTCACTGTCAGTTAAGTTCCAAGTTCCAGAATAATAAATTCCAATTTACTAATTTTGCGTCTGAACTCACAGCTGAGATCTTGCATTGAAGACATATCTATGATGTCATGGCTATCCTTCATCTCTTGATCCAGCTCCCAAAACCTTTCTTAAAATCCAGACAGCCATAGTGAAGGACCGAGTGCTGTGGCTGTGGCAAACTGGGTGCTGATGGATGGCATGTTCAGTCCCCCTCCACTAGGGAGCAAAAGTGCAGTGAGTAGAAACAGGGAGCCTTGTGGGGCCTTATCACAGTTCCTTGTCATACAGCTGCTTGCTGGGGGAAGGGGGCTGAACATGTGATCTTTTAGCAGCCCACTTGCCAGTGCTGCAAAACTCCGTTGCTCAGTGTGCTGTTTGGATTTCCAGCTACAGTTGGGGAGCATTTGCGGTTGTGGCAATGATGCCACAATTGTAAATGTGAATACCAAGCAGCTGCTAGGTTGTAAGTTTAGCTAATGGTTTTATAACTGCCTAACAGAATGCCACCCCAGATTTAAAAGAACATGCACATTTACAAATACCAAAGCATTTTTTCTTAAATGCAAACTGAGTATGTTATAATATATCCAGAGAGAAAAGAAGGACCGCTGAGCATGGCTGCACCATGTGGTACAAGGGAACATGTTTACAGCAAATATGTAAAGCATAGATACATTATATGAGTGTGTAGGTTTCCAGGTGCAGATACATGCTTGTTTAAAGATAATACCCATCTATGGTTTGCTGTGGAAATACAAATGTAATGCTGTTGTTTCCAGTAGTAATTGTGTAATGCTGTCTTAAGTCAAATATACTACCAGTGATTTCAGTTCTGGTGTTTGTCCTTGTGTGCCCTAAACAGCACCCACTCACCGATATGCTTGAGGGAACTTCAAGATTTGCCGCCGTACAAAATCTCTTTCAAAAAAACCCTGAAGATGCAGCCCCTCCTCTGAATGTCCCTGAGTGGACTGGACTTATTGCAGTTTCTTCTTCTTACATTAAACTACTTATTGTTTAGACATGAGTTATAATAAGATGTATAACCTTAATAACCACCTGAATGGATGCACAGAATGATCCCACTTTTGTTTTGTTTTGTTTGTAATGACTACTTCTGGGTATAGGATACAGTTAGTGTATATTTATAATATAGTCTCTTTAACATTTTTTGGCAGTAATGAGAAACGTTTTTCAGTTTGAAGGATTATTGGTAAAGGATGTAATACTATGTTCATATTTTTGCCGAATAAGCTCCATTGATTCAAATCAACTAAATCTTGTGCTGAAAGATTTGGTGGATGTTTTCATTCCTGTGGTGCCTACTATTTTAGAAATATCTGATACATTTTTTAAAAAAAATATTTTCATGTATTTTTATTTGTATATCTTGGTACATTGCTTGAGGATCAAATTAAAGCTTATTCAGTCATAGCTATGTCAAGGACCATAACTGATACTATTCAGGGTCTTGCCTCATCATATTTTGTAGGAAAGCCTTATCTAGCTTGGTTATAGAAATTATGACTGCTTTGTCATTATACTGCTGAAACTTTCCATGTTTGACATGTCTATTTTGCTTGACTCATTTTCCACCTGAGGGCTCAGCTCATCCTCCTGTTGTATCTTGTCTCTGTCAGTATAAGTTCATTTCTGAGTCAAATATTTTTGGATTTGTAAATAATTTCCATCCTTCTTTCTTTCTGCCTCCCATTCTTTACCTTAAGAGGTAGAGTTTGTCTGATTAACACACTGTTATATCAATACCATGGAAAACCAGTGTGAATGTTGTATTTGCATATATTATGCAGATTGAGATGTGTTATAAATTGCTTCTCCATCAGGTTTATTATATATTTATTAGACTCAACAGTGTGGACAATGTTAAAAGGACAGGAGGATGCTTTATATCTTTCAGGAATTTGTCTTTCATCCCTCTGTAGCTTGTCTCAAATGATTTCTTAGATATCTTTAAACAGTGCTTTAATTCTAAAATGTCTCAATCATTGGCTAAGATATTCTAGTGGAATTACTGTGGTAGAAATATGAATGTTATGCAAAATTGTTTATAAATTTTTCTCCCTTCCTGTTTAGTTGCCTCAAGTAAAAGTAAGAGTCAAATTAGTTATCTCTGTGCAAAAGCAGAGCACCACACCAGAAGTGTGGAGAAAGCAGATGGGCATTTGAAGCGAATAGGACATGAAAATGAAAAAGAGAGGTAATTATCTTTGTAGAGAAGCATTGCTGTTTTTTTAAAGAATTGATTATTGAAAAATTGTAGACTTGAAGTGGGAGAAAGGTGGCAGATCCTTTTAATTTAATGCTGCATTCTTTGCTTTGATTTTGTTATGTCATTGAACTTTTTTGAATTTTTTTTCATTTGTGTAGAATTAAACTTTGGTCAGAAATAGCAAAAACAGCACGAAAACAAGGTGTATGGGATGTGTGTCGAGCTGCATGTAGATTTTGCCTTTTGTATGATGACTGTCAAATGACAAAGGCATCAAAGCGCAGAAAAAGTAAGTCATAATATTCATGTATTTCTGTGTAATATTACTGAATCAGGCATCCTCTAAGCAATTTAATAGAAGAAATTCTTTCTTTGAAGAGCAGAGAATAAAATTTGTTGCCAAAAAAGCCCATTCAGCTTTTTATATAGATAGAGATTGGCATCATTATTCTTTACATGAATAGCAAGTCTCATTCATTCATTCATGCATTCATTCATTCAGGACTTGATCCTGGATAAGCGTGCTAACCTGGCATGCACCGCAGAGACCTGCTTGGATGAGACTGGAGACAGGGGTTAATCTCTCTCAGCCTTGTCCACCAGGGCTCTCTATTCAGCAGCAGACAAGACCAGGGGGCTGGGGAAGTAGAGTTGTACCCCTTGTACAAGTACCCTATCCCACAGTTTTCAGGGTTAGCTTGTGTTTACCTGAAGCTGCAGGGCCAGAACAGATCAGGGATTCTGTTGGTGTACTGCCCACCTCACTGCTCAACAGTCTCCCTTCTTGAGCCAGCCAGGATTATCTCAGGATTGGTGTTGGACTCTTACTGGCCTGTAGTACTAGAGGATTTCAACATCCATGCTGAGACCACCCTGTCAGGAACAGCTCAGGGCTTCATGTCTGCCATGACAGCTGTGAGTATATCCCAAGTGATATCTCTATTCAAGATGTTGGGCTAACCCTGGACCTTGTTTTCTGTAGTAAGTGGGGTGAATGTGAACTGGGAGGAGAGGAACTATCTATATTTCTATTTTCATGGGCAGATCAACACCTGGTAGGTTTTAGACTTGCTGGGACTCAGAACATCTGCAGGGTTGGGGGACTCATTAAGATGATCCACCAGGAGGCTTGTGCATCTGGTTGCTTGTGCATCTGATTCCTGGTGGTTCTTGGAGTTTCCTGCTCCCTTGACAGGTGGTTCTGTCAAAGTCCTGGCTGACCTCTGAAACAGAGAAATGGCAGGGTCGTGTACACAATCACTTCCTCTCACAAGTGCAGCCAGACTGGCCCCCTGGTTTTCCAGAGAGCTAGTGTTGATGAAACATGTGAGAAGGCAAATAGAGCAATGTTGGCAGAAAACTCAGAGTGCATCTGATCAAACACAGGATAGAGCTTATCTGAGAGCCTACTCTGTGGCAATAGAGGCAGCGGAGGCAAGTTTCTTCTCTGCCTTTATTGTGTCTGCAGAGAGAGAGCCAGCATTGCTGTTTGGAATGTTGAGGGGTCTTTTACACACAGGTCCATGAGAGGAATATCCAAATCACACAATAGCCAGCTGTGAGCAGTTTGCTTGGTACTTTGCACCCAGATTCCCTCTGACTTGGATGCTATGATTGATACAGATCCAGTTGATGTAACTCTGGTCTCTGCTAATCCAGTGATAATGGATACTTTTCAATTTGTGTAACCAAAGGATGGGGCAAGATTCTTGGTGATAGGAGAGCCACCACGTGTGCTCTAGATACGCTGCCCTTCCTGGCTTGTTAAAAAAAAAATGCTAGAGGGAAATTGATTGAGTGGGTAGAGAGAGTGGTTACTGTATCTGTAAAACAAGGTAGCATTCTCGGGCTGAAAGGAGGACCAATCCACTACGCCTGGGACTTGATCCGCATGCCAGCTGACGCAGGAGCCATTTGCAAGCTTTCAGAATTCCATTAAACCGACTCCCTGTCCCTCTCCCTTCAGTTTTTCTTTCCTCCTGCGTGCAGTGAGACGCATCAGACTCCCTCTCCTGAGTAGAACAGTGAGGAAATTAAAAAAAAAATAGAAATAGGGAGAAATTAAGAGAGAAGGTTTGTGAAAGAGTAAGTATGGAAAAGACTACAGCGGTGAAACACATTATGGATGAAGTGATCCGCAGCACCACAGAGTTGGGCTCGGTCACTCTTGTACAATGTTCCATCCAGAAGACCTCCGCAAGGCAGGCTTCGGACAAGGTGACTGTACAATGTTCCATCTAGAAGACCGCTGCAAGGCAGGCTTCGGACGAGGTGACTGGAGCAGCAGCACAGAAGTTCGCACAGCGTCTCTCGGATGAGAAATGTGCAGCTGAGCTCCAGAAAATATTCCTGTCCTCCAGAGTGAGGCAGATGACCGGAAAATATCAAACGCAAAGAGAGCCACGGAGGTGAAGAAGTCAGATACAAAGGCAGATAAAAAGAAACCTAAAGTAAAAAAGGTATTGAAAGAAAATACAAAGTCACTCACCTCTGAGAGATTCCGGCTCCTACTAGAAATAAGAGTTCCAAGATGGTGCCCGAGGGTTCAGCCACTCCCTCGATGGCTTCGGATGCCATCTTAGGAAGGGCAAAGGCTTTGGATGCCATCTTAGCTGTGACTAAGGCTTCGGGCGCCATCTTAGGTGTGGCAAAGGCTTTGGACACCATCTTAGCTGTGACTAAGACTTCGGGCGCCATCTTGGGTGTGGCGACGCAAGCATTTACCTCCAAGGGCCCAAGTTTGACAGTGACTGTGCAGGAGCGCAGCACTAATATTCCAGTAATGGCATACTCAGTACCAGTACAAGATGGCCAAGCCATGTCAGCGGCAGAGTATGGGCCCTGGAGTGCAGAAATGCGGTGCTTCGTGGAGCAATGGCTTCAGAATGCGCCGCAGAGGGGGCCAGACCCACAGCATAACCTTGAACAGGTATACTGGGGCGGCCAAGTAAGTCAGAGGTCGGGCATAATGGAGGACTCACGCATGGAAATTCAGGCTATGATCAAGGAGGCTGTGTCTTCACAGCTCAAGGCAATTTTACCAAGGCCAGTTCACCAAGTTTCTGCTGAACAAATGAGCATTTGGTAGCCCACACAACAAGCAGTACATACAAACAGCATGAGTTACAATCACAAATGATGGCCAGTACCCAGAGAAATGGCAGTCAGAAAAGATTAAATTATGAGGAATCAGTGGATGATGAGGAAGTAAGAGAAAACTAGTTAAAGAAAAAGAGAATTGAATTGGAGTTTCGACCTAACACAAAGAGAAAGCAAGGATATTCCCGGGAGAAATCTACATTGAAAACACTAGATTCGCTACAGGCAAGAGGGGTCACCTCTGATATGCCTGATGTTGACACCTACATTGATAAAGAGGTAGATGAGGAAGAACTGATGGAAGTAGAGGACACTGAGGTTTCTGATGCTGAGGAAGATGAAAAGATAAATTCGTATAGGATGTTTGAGGCTCACTCCTTCAAGAGTATTTTAAGAAGGGTGCTTCAAACATTAGGGCTGCGTGACTCTAAGGGAGAAAAGGACAAAGTAGGTAAAGAATGTAGGATAGCAGCAGTAATAAAGAAGAGTGAGTTGAGGTGCATGAAATTCCCTTTGCCAGATTTGTGCAAAGATATAATTACGGCAGAGTGGAATAATCAGGAAACACCAGAAAAAATCTGACAGGATGTTAAATTCTTAAAGGTGCCCCTATGGGCGCTCCTATTGTAGGACTGGTGCCTGATGTGATTGTCCCTGGGGAGGGAGACAGTTTAAGAAATGGATGAGCGAAGGGCAGAATCTTTGTCGAAGATGGCGCACGAGGCTGCCTCGGAACGATTGAAGCGTCAACAGCTGCTTCGATATTTGCCGGGGCAGCAGTGCTGTTGTCTCAAGACATCTTAGAGGGACAAGATCTGTCAATTAATGAGTTAATAAAAGCAGTGGAGTGGCTCTACCGCATTGGAAAAGATATTGGTGGAGACAAAGGAAAAAAAACCCAAGGATGCCAACCCTTCAGGAAAGAAAAGTAGATAGAAAAGGCTTCAGGAGCTCTAACTACTCCTTTCGAGGTGGAAGAGCTTATGGTTGTACTGGAAGGAATTCAGAATATACACCTGGCAGGTTGCAATGGAGCAGATCGAAACCACAGTTTGCAAGACAGTATCAAACCAATAGAAGGACAGGGAAAGCTTGGGGTTAATTCCAAGCAAGGTAAACAGCAATACTGACTGTCAACAAAGGAAAGTGGAGGGAAGACTTCTGTCCTTTGGGTTCAGGTGGCCAAAGATAACATCAGACAGGTGGGTGTTAGAGGTAGTAACTCAAGGCTACAAAATATTCTTTCACACCTCCCCCAAGGACAGATTTCTTCCTTCCCTGGTACCAGAAGGTCAGGACAAACGACAAGTAGTAATGCAAGAAATTAGGCACCTTTTAGACATAGGGGCCATGGAGAAGGTTCCAGAATACCAAAGAGGAACAGGTGTGTATTTGGTATTTTTTGTAGTACCCAAACCAAACGGCAAATACAGGCCAGTATTGAACATCAGGTATCTCAACAGGTTTGTGGAATACAGAAAGTTCAAGATGGAGACATTACAATCAATAAAAGAGAATTTGGAAGTGGGGGACTACTTAGCTTCCATAGACTTGAAGGAAGCATATCTCCACATTCCCATGTGTCCATCCAACAAGAGATACCTGAGGTTCAATTTCCGGAACAATCACTATCAGTTCAAGGTGTTGCCATTCGGTCTGGCATCAGCTCCAAGGGTATTTACAAAAGTCCTAGTTCCTCTAATAGCATTTCTGCGGATGCAAGGGTTGCAGTTATACCCGTACCTGGACGACATCTTGCTGAAGGCAAAGTCAGCGTCCAATTTACATCAGGACTTGGCAGATGACCATTCGAGTGCTGTCGCATTACGGATTTCTACTAAACATTGAAAAAAAAGTGTGCTGATCCCAACTATGGAACTGACCCATTTGGGGGCCAGAACAGATACAAGGCTGGACAGGCTGCATCTATCCTCTGAAAGACTAGAGAAGGTACAATAAACAGCGCGTCGATTGACGCAGAGCAATTCTATGGATCTAATGCAGCTGGCAAGAGTTCTGGGCACCTTGGTCGCAACAACACAGTTGATACAATGGGCCAGTTTTCACTTGAAACCATTGCAGAGATTACTGATGAGGCATCAGTGGGCCATTGCGAACAGATGGCATTACAAAGTAGAAGTGCCTCAGAATATTCGGACTGGCATGTACTGGTGGCTGGAGGAAAGGAAAGTGGCTTCGGGCATACCTTTCCAAAAACATAATGTGGTGCATATTACGACAGATGCCAGTCTGTATGGCTGGGGGGCCCACTGCATAGAGTTTGTTGTGCAAGGCCATTGGACTATCACAGACAGGCATTTCAGCATCAACTTCCTAGAGTTGAAGGCGATTCGCTTGGCACTCCAAAGATGTGTGCGTCTTGTCAAGGGCCACCATGTGGTGGTATTAACAGACAACATGACAGCAAAGGCTTATGTATGCAAGCAAGGAGGGCTGCATTCAGTGCCACTAATAACAGAGGTGACTCGTCTGTTCAGATGGGCCGAGTTGCATTTACAGTCGATTTCAGCAGTACACTTGAGGGGAGTCCACAAGGTACATGCAGATTATTTGAGCAGAAATTACATACACCCAGGAGAATGGTCCCTCAAGGTAGAGGTTTTCAAAGAAATAAGCAACAATTTTGGTCCTTTACAGGTGGATTAGTTTGCTACTGTAGAAAATACTAAAAATGTATTTTCAATGCTTGGAGGCAAAGGTGCCGAGGTGTGCGATGCCTTGTCAGTTCCTTGGCCACCAGGGACTCACTATGCTTTCCCACCAATCAAAATTGTGCAGAAAGTGCTGGTGAAGATGCATCAGGAGAAAGTGTCAGTAATATTAATAGCACCGTTTTGGCCGAGGAGGCCATGGTTTCCGTTGCTGATGCAGTTAGTCCAAGTCCACCCTGCATGTTACCATGCAGGCTGGACTTGTTGAATCAAGGTTCTGTGAACCACCAGATCTGAACTGGTTGAAGTTGACAGTGCGGAATTGAGAGGCGACTGCTGACTCAGCAGGGATATACGGAAAGAGTAGTAAATACAATGATGGGTTCCAGAAGGGAATCTACACAAAAAATTTACGACAGGACATGGAAAACATTCACAAAATGGTGTGCAGAAAAGAGAATTTCTGTAATTGAGGTAGGAGTGACACAAATACTCAATTTTCTGCAAGATGGACTGGAGAAAGGTCTCCGGCCTAACACTTTAAAAAGGCAGGTAGCGGCGCTGTTGGCATTCCTAACTGAAGATGGCAGTTCGTATGCGAGTCACCCGCATATTAGATGGTTTCTAAGAGAGGCAACATTATCATCTTTTCCTAAGGTGCACAGATTTTTGTCATGGGATTTAAACTTGGTGCTAAATATACTGACAGAGCCGCCTTTTGAACTGTTAGCTGAGACCTCACTCAGGCTTCTTTCAAAACCGCTTTCTATTGGCTATCATGTCAGCCAGGAGGGTATCAGAACTGGCAGCATTGTCAGTGAATGAACACCTATGTAAATTCGAAAATGACAAGTTGACTGTGGGGTTGGACCCCTCATTTAAACCTAAATGCCTGACATAGCTTAAGCAACAACAGTTAATACATTTACCAACTTTTTGCCCTAAGCCAGTTCATCTTTTGGAGAAAAAATGGCACACATTAGATGTCCGACTACTGGTAAAAACCTTCATCAAAAAAACAAAGAAATTTCGAAAGTCAGACACACTCCTACTGTCTTTCCAACCGAAAACGCTTGGCCAAAGAGCAAGCAAGGCAGTGATTGCGTCTTGGATAAAGACTTGCATCTTCCTATGTTACGATTATTCCAAGCAGCCAAGGCATTACACACGTTCAATGGCCACGTCAGTGGCAGATGAGTCTGCTTTCTCATTGGAAGATGTTCGTGGAGCAGCAGGTTGGAAGGAATATTCCACCTTCATTAAACACTACAAGATAGATAAATATAGGTCAGCTCAGACAGCCTTTGGGCGCAGGGTGCTGCAAGCTGTACTGTAAAGATTATTGCCCACCCATGGAACAGCTTGGGAAAGTCCCAGGCGTAGTGGATTGGTCCTCCTGTCAGCCTGAGAATGAAGAGTTGGTACTTACGTGAACGATCATTCTGGGATAACAGGAGGAGCAATCCACACCCACCACTAGGTTAAGTACAGATTTGAATAGGTGGGTTAATAGGTACTGTACGCTAGAAAAGTAAAGTGAAGGGAGAGGGACAGGGAGTCGTTTAACGGAATTCTGAAAGCTTGCCAACGGCTCCTGCGTCAGCTGGCACGAGGATCAAGTCCCAGGTGTAGTGGATTGCTCCTCCTGTCATCCCAGAATGATCGTTCACGTAAGTACCAACTCTTCATTCTGGCTTGCCTCAAGGAATCTGTTATAAAACCATTACTTTAAAAAGTCATCCCTGGATCCCACCATTTTGGATAATTATCAGCCAGTCTCTAACATTCCAGTTTGAGGCAAGGTTCTGAAATGTGTGGTGGCCTCCCAGCTTCAGGGCTTTCTGAGTGAAACAGATTATCTAGATCCAATTCAGTTCATTTCAGGCCCGGCTATTGGACAGAGAATGCTTTGGTCACCTTGGTGGATGTCCTACGCCAGGAACTAGATGAGGGAGTGTGTCCCTCTTGGTTCTACTGGACCTCTCAGCGGCTTTCAGTACTATCAACCGTAGTATCCTTCTGGGTCACCTTGTGGGGATGGAACTTGTGGGCATTGTTTTACAGTGGCTTTGTTCCTTCTTTGAGGGGCGAGCCTGGAGGGTGGTGCTGGAGGACTTCTGTTTGACCCCTTGGCCTTTGACCTGTGGAGTCCATCAGAGCTCAATTCTATCCCCCATGCTATTTAACATCTACATGAAACTGCTGGGAAAGGTTATCCAGAGTTTTGGGGTTATGTGCCATCAGTATGTAGATGACATCCAGCTTTATAACTCCTTTCTACCACAAGCCAAGGAAGCTGTCCTGGTCCTAAACTAATGCCTGTCATCAGTAATGGACTGGATGAGGACAGACAAATTGAAACTTAGTCCAGACAAGATGGAAATGCTCCTGGTCAGTTGAAAGGCAGATCAGGAAACAGGGATCCAGACTATGTCAGATGCGGTTACATTCCCCTTGAAGATGCAGGTTCACAACTTGGGGGTGCTCCTGGATTCAACTCTGAGCCTGGAAGCTCAGGCTTCAGCGGTTGAAATGACCTCTACCAGGCTCAGCAGATATTTTGCCACACTGGGTATTGGGGCATTTGGGGACAAAATAATTAGTCTCTGGCAGTGAAGGGGATGTGGCTCTCCAAGGTTTCCTGGAGGCTAATGTGGCCCCATAGTCTCCCAGTTGCCATCACCTGCCCTACATGGTATAAGCCCCCTGTTCTGCACTGTTGTCACAAGCATTCCTAAATTCTTGCTTGATTCTGTCTCCACATCAGTATATCCTATGTGCTTAGCTTTTCTTCATTCTCACACACTTGTTTTGGGTCCTGACTGTTGAGCCAAAGTGTTCTGCTCCCAGACACCCATTAGATGTTGTTATTTTGTTGTTGTTGTTGTTGTTGGCTTTGCTCTTTCAAGACGTGGCAACCCTAAATCTATGCTGCATTTAAATACTATGTTCAGAGATGCAGATTGAATGTATGGATTACTATATGTTAATATTGGTAATCTGCAACATGATGGTACTTCATGCAATGCTTACTATTTTTAAAAAAATTAAAAGACTATTTAAAAGACATTAGACTGTTTTTAAAAACCATTGAAAAACTACTGAAAAATTATTTAGAGTGCTGTCAGATGGACAACTCCTACTGCTACCAGTCAAAAAGTGTTGCATATTTATTCCCATCTTTTCCTCCTTAATCGATTTTTGTGAAAAGAAAAAAAAAATAGAAAAGATTATGGGAAGACACAACATTCTTGGATTTCGTTGTTAACTTAAAAAAAAAATTACAGCTTTTATTATTCCAAAACACAGAGTTTGTTGAAATAATGAACTTTAATTATTTTCTAGTGTTCAAGAAGAAAACAAGTACAGTCACATTAGATGATGATCAAGAAGGAAACGTACCAAGAGAATCACCCTCCCCCACTAGATTTTTCTCTTTGGAGAGAGATTTACTAAGAACGTTAGCAGAAGTGAGATTCATTAACGCAGAGGTTAGTAAATTATACAGCTGTCAAAATAATTTTTTATCTCTTTCTGCCCTTGGTTGTTGATAAGGCAGTGATCTCCATTTATATTAACTTGCTAAAGATGGTTGCTTTCATGTGAGGAAAGAGGCCATACAAAAATTGGCTAATACAAAAAAAAAACCCCAAAAACTGCTCATGCTTTTCATCACTTCTACAAGTCCAGTTCAGAAAGTAAATGGGATTTTTGCATTTAAATCATCACAGAATTTCTTTCTGTTATCCTTGCCATATGTGGAAACTTGAAAAGTCACAATACACATACTGGTATGACTTTGAGGTATTATTTTATATACTTGAGGTATTTTAGCAAGTATGTTGTCTTTTCTAATCTCTTCCTTTATTTATGGATCTTTCTCTTCTGATGAGCAAACCTGGATTAAAAATCCCTTTTAACCTTTATGTACTCTCTTTAAGCAACACCAGTAGT
The DNA here is from genome assembly GCA_948472985.1 of Iguana delicatissima. Lineage (NCBI taxonomy): Eukaryota > Metazoa > Chordata > Lepidosauria > Squamata > Iguanidae > Iguana > Iguana delicatissima. Next base: position 237,530 of record CAOKZL010002481.1, on the reverse strand, counting down.
TTATGACAGGTGTAGATGTTAATGTTCTTTTAAAACTTGGGATTAAAATATTGTACCACATATTAACTATTCTTCTTTAGAGTTAAGACACTTTAGGAATATTTTATTATTAATTTTAAGTTTCAGCTTGTAGCACTCAGATAGCTAACAGTGCTTCATAAATGCACTCCAAAAGAAGCACCTTAAAACAGAATGAGACAGAGTAAAACACAAAATGAACATAGATACATAATAATTTGCATTGCTTGCACTAGAAAATAAATATTAAAGGAAAGAAGGTCAAGGTCTAACTTTTGAGTTCTATTCCTAACTAAGACCCTTTTCGCACCTTATCTTGATAGCACGATGAACTCACGATATTGCCAATATTGCCAATATTGCAAGAGGCCCAGTAGAGAGCCTCTTGCACACTGCACACAGCAGGACATTTGCAAGAGAGCACCGGTCCCCACCCGGTGCCTCTTCTGCATGTCAGTGTCCTGGGCCACACCCAGGTCCCACCCTGTCCCCGCCCCACCAGCCCTGATTGGTCGGTGGGTTTTCTTTTTTTTGCCTATCGTGCTAACGATAGATCCTGCCAACAGGCTGTTTCATCCTATGTTGGTAACGTGCTAACGTCCTAACGATAGCGCTGGGTTTAAAAAAAAACATAGCCGGACCCCGGGGGCTGCTGTCATCTCGAGTGTGAGTGGCGACGCAGCCCCGGGGTGGCCTCTCGCGGCAATGTGTCGTGCAGTGTTCCCTGCTGTGATGGGGGCAGCAGCCAGCCTGCTGCTGGGCGGAGCATCCCCTGGGAGTTGCTGCGTGAGGGACAGGCAGCAGGGACTGCCCACACCCCGCCTTCTGGTTGTGCGACCAACGCGTGAAAGGGAGGTTATTTTCACCTTTCAGGAGAAAATAAGAAAACACTCTATCAGCACTATCCGTGGCCGTGATAGCACCCGATTCGCCAGAACGTCATGCGATACGGTGGCTCGTGAAGGGAGGAGGGAGCGTGCCTAATACGCTTTAAAAATGCCATGCGAAAAGGGCTAAATTTTTAAAGGGACTTGGACTGACTTTTGTTCAGTGTAGGCAAGAGGGAACTGAAGAACCATCATCATGAGCTTTTCTCATATGCCTAGTTTCATATGAGACATAGGCAAACATGTCCTACTTCTTGATTTTAAACTACCTGCAGTTTCCCACAGTGTCTGTGCCTGAGAATCTGATTTGTTCAAATTCTTTTTTATCAGTGGAAACCAGAATCAAAGTGTGGTTTCACAATCTGGTTTACTAATGAAATTTTAAACAAAACCCCAGTTGCCCAAGTTTAGATAACACTGGAAACTGTATTTCCTTTAAAATCAGAAGTAAAAGCATTCCAGTTCTTCTAGACAGATATGAAGGTAAAGGAAAGGGACAAAGTAATCATGTTATCCTAAGGCTTGCCATGAAATGTATGCATAATGGGAAGCAAAACGTTCCTGTTATACCTTGCATGTATAAACGTGAATGAGGGGTTTGTGAACAGATCAGTGGCTATGCTGGGAACCAGATGGAAAGCATTTGAGTCTGCATTTGTTTGTTCCTTCTCTTCTGTCCATTTCTAGGCTACAATTCATTTACTAAGAACAGAAGGTGTCCAGCTCAACGATCACCCTGCCCTCCCTGTGGATACGAGTCTGCACTCTACAGGACATGTTCCACCAGAAACTGGACATGAAGCAGAATGGAGTATTTACAGGTAGAATATTTGAAGAATTAGCACCTGATTTGTTTGATCATTGTTCTGGAAGCAACTGATCCTTAAAATTTAGTCAATTAGATGTCAACTAAATTTTTAATTTCATGTATCAGCTTTTTGCATTTTACAATTTTCTTTAAATGTGTGGGTGGCAAAGACTGATGTCTGATATTCAAAATTTGAATAATGGTAAGTGTTTTGGTCCGTAATGAAATGTCAAAATAGTTGTGGGTTTTTTCCCTTTTCAGTTTCTCAGATATTTAATATTACCAGAGAGATATATTTCGTTTGAAGCAAACAAATTTCTGAACCTGTTGGTGAAGAAGAATTTAGGATCAGAATCATTATTCAGTAGTGAATACTAATTTTGCAGGAGGTTTATAACAGTCATTGGTACAGTTTATATTCTACAAATCCTCTCTCACTTTGTTTTGGACTGGGAGAGAGTGTGGCAGAAAGGCAAACCTCCTGGACCCAATTCAGTCCATTCCTCAGTTTGCCCCTATGTTTAAGTGCTTGCAGCTATGTTGGTTTCAGAGTACACGTGCAAAGACATGGTTTTAAAAATATAATTTTAAACATATGTTCTTGGATATATACATTGCAAATTATAGCTTTCTCTGTTATTGAAGCACCTTTACTTTTTTGGTGCCTTGTCAATTACTAAGGCAATTTTACACATGTTTTCCCTGGGAGTAAGTCCTAATGAGTTAAGTGGAGCTTAGTTTATGCTAAACATGTATACAATTGAATTGTAAACACAGTGATAAACTTTTAAGTACTGTTGTATGCTATAAATAAGAAGGAGTATTCATGCAGATTATTGAATTCTGACAAACTTGTATGTCTTTTTCTTATGCTTATGTGGTGGAGTTGTAGTCCTTGCATTTTTAGGAGGGGAAAGTCTGCAGAAGAGATGTGAGTGCTTCTTCCTGACTGATCAGTTGGATGGGCTCTAGTCTAGATAATGCTTCAAATACAGTGGGAAATGTTTTTCTCATATTCAAACACTCTGTGTGCACTTCCAGTTAGATCAGTCTCAACATTAACCTCTGTATCATGATGGTTTAGCTGAAGATAATCTGCAAAGTAGATTATGTAAATGACCTTCATTATGTACCCAACGTATGCTCATTTTTCTTTTCCTTTTTACAGCCTTCTCATAATTAAATCCACTTTAATGTATCATAAGACATGACTTTGTCAAGTATCAGAAACTTTAATGTTTGCAATTAATTTGACATGTGATTCTTTTATATGTGGGATTCTTCTCTTTCATGTCAATCTTCCTGAAAATGATTGAAAACACAAATTTCTGACAGTTCTTGCGGAAGTGGGGGTGGCAGGGAAAGACTAGCATACATCTACTTAAAAAAAAACAACCTGAATTTGTGGCTTAGTCATTCTTATGCAATTTTTTTATATATTTGTTCTGTAAAAATACTGGATGATTAAGGACAATGGCGTTTTTATGCACTGCCCCATAGATGGTTCAAATGAGAAACCTTAAAACAGATTTCACTTTTTTTCAATTAAAAAGAGGAAAGGTTTCAGATCACCTTCGAGCCAAGGAGACATGCATTTGCTAAATAAAAATGACATATGATGCATGGGCCGTGACAGTATGAACTGCTGCCACTGGAAATGCTGCTTAGAGCTACGTGGCTGCATATTTCAGCTTTCCAGCAAAGCAGGGCATAATGGTTAACTGATCTTTCATGTCCTCAGGGCCCCTGTCATTGTAGATAAATTAGTCACAATCCTGCAGAAGCTAAAAAGCAGCAAGCCTACATTAAAATAATTAGAAATTTATACTTGGTTTAATGAAATATTGCATTTAAGAAATGTATAGTTGAAAATGCATTCTTTTCTTTTTACATCTATATTCCTTTCACATTGATGCAATTGTTTAAAAAATCACTAATTTTCTGCGGCCAGCATATATATATACCTTGCTTGAAGAAGCTTGCACTACTGAACTGTATTATGTTTCTGATGCAATAAAAAGCTTCTAGAGTTGATTGACAAATGGATAATCCTTCAAATGTGCAACAGTTGTTTGAAAGAAATGCAAGGAGACTGTGATCCCAGTATGTCTCAGCTGTATGTTACAGGTATTATCAAGACTTGGGCCAGCTTAGAAAACTCTTCTGCAATGCTAGTCCAGTGCGAGTTTCCAGGAAAGAGAGAAATAGTTAAATAATTGTAGCCAATGAGCAGAAGTATGGTACTGGTCCCTGGCACATTAAGAAAAAAGTGCTAGTCCAGTGCATTCGATAGCCTGAGAAGTACTGGTCTGAACAAACCCTAAGGGCTACAATAAATGGAAACAGAATTCATTACTGAATCTCTTGTCTCTTTCATTGTTTTGTTTTGTTTTGTTTTAGGCTTGCTTCTTTGTTTATAAAGATATGGAGTAGGCCAACCTGTAACATTGGGGGAGATGAGGAAAGTGCTACCCTGGCTTCTGGGGGTTCCTGGGGAACACCCAGATTTGCTTTAAAATGCAAAGATTGGGGGAAGTTAGTGGAACACTGCTTAGCAAAGCGGAGGGTAGGGCAAGGCAGCAAGATCTTGAACCCTATGTCTATGGAATCAGACCACACAACAAGCAGGTCAAATGTCCAATTATCAGTAGTTTATTTAGCAGGATTCCCACACACACACACACACACACACACACACACACACAGCAAAGCAGTCACTCGCACAAGTGCACAAGGACTAATAAGCTGGAAAGATAAGAAGATCAGGAAAAGCGGAGGGAAAGAGAGTTGTTTATACTGCACCTGATCCTTTAGACTGCAGCTCGAGAAGAAAAACAAGATGAAAATGGCTCGGCGGAGAAAGGATGCTGAAGGGAGCTCTTGACTAGCAGAATGCTGGGGGCTAGTCAGGTGTGGGAGTTCTTCAAAGAAAGTCCCAAAAGGGGACTCAATTATAGTGCAAAGTATGCCTTGTGGGGGCAGACCCTTTCTGGAAAAGGACAAATGGCTGAATCATGCAGGTGGACCTCATTTTGCATTTCTAACCTCATCCAGAGGACACATAGTTCACATCAAGATGTCATTGTTGTTGGTGGCCCATTTGGTGTATATACATGCCTTTCGAGGTTTCCCTCTTGGAGACATGACTGGGGGATCATTGGCCTGATCTTTTAGCTGTGCTTCAATTTTAGACCCGGATGTCTACATTCCTGTCCAGTGACCCCCTGGCTTAGTAATATTAAATATTACACTTCCCCAGGACTGAGTCTGCTAGCAGGGGTTACAAAGGGTGTTTCTTTCCCCCTGATCTGACTTGTATGAACATCTTCTGAAGCTGCTGTCTATCCCCATGGGGCAAATGGTAATCTTAGTTGTAGGAGAAGGGGATTTCTGTTTGGAAAATACCATGCAGAAAAGGGCAAAACCCTGGAATGGGTAACCTATGGCTGTCGGGATGCCCTCCTTATTATAGTAATGGGATATGTAGTCTAATGTAAGGTAGCAGCTTGCTTGAAACAAAAGTCTAGGAACCAGAGACCGTTAGATAAACAAAAGCTAGGAATGCACTGATAAGCCCTACCAGGCTCTCACTGCTTCAAGGTCTCTTGCATGAGGGAGGGGGAAGGATGGGAATGTTATGTACTTGCTTTTGCTTTTGAACTTTAGTCCTCTCACTGAAGTCTTGTACGATGTATCGCACTCCAAATAAATAGTGTTTATGCACTGTACTATTTGTGTATGTGAATTCAGTTCCTGACAGTGGCCCTCCAGTTGACGTTAGATAGTTGCTTCCATGCGCTTGCGCAAGCATATCCATAGAAGGAGAATGGGAATTGTGACCAACAAAATCTGGAAACCCCAGATCCCTTGTCTCTGTTTAATCCCATCTCCCTAGCATAATAGTTCCTATCCAGATCTTCATTCCTTTTGTTGCTTTTAGCTGACAGTCAGTGATTTCAATGATTAATTGTTTAATCAGGTAATTACAGTAAAATTGTTGTTCTAGAAGAACATGACAGTTCCTCTAAAGTATGAGCAATTTTACACTAAAAAAAGCATTTAGATATTATTTAGAGACAAGGAAATGTATGTTGTAATGAAATTATGGATTAGGCATTCCCATGATCTACTTAGATTTATGAACTAAACTGGTAATTTCTGAAATAGCGAATTGGATAATATTCTTTTATTATCCGAATGAACTGGTATTTGTTATCCATGATTCTTAATGCATGCAGTTTTTATCAGAATCACAGGCATAATTTGTTCTGAGAACATCTTCATTGTCTATAGCTAAACTATATGTCGTAAAATATATTTATGATAGCAATTTTAAAAAACCTCATTTCAGAGACCTTAGAGAACACCTCTTCATGTATTTTGCTTACTTATTTTACTCTTGTTATGATAGTTAACTTCTGTCTGTTAATTTTTTAGCACGTGGATAAGCAACTTATCTAAATATGCTATGGAAAACTTCCTACGAGCTGCCAAAATCGGAGAGGACTTAAATGAAGCCTGGATTGTGCATAATACTGTAGTTTATGTTCTTAATCACAATAAACATCTGATTGCTTCCAAAAGGCAAAGAGAAATGGTTGAATCTCTGCAAACGCTTTTCAGTGCAGTTAGGAATACTGGGCATTGTGGGTAAGTTCTGATGGAGTTTAGTCGGAAGTTCCATCTGTTTTTTAGAGTCCATAGTAATAAAATGTTAGCTTAACTTCCTGTTGTTTGTCTGGGTTTATTTTACCATGCTGAACATCATGAAAGGACATAGGTTAGGTTTTTTTTAATTGTAGTAGACAGTAGCATTTTTCAGCTTCTATTGCAAAACTCCACCCTACTTTTGTCAGTTTTGCCCATTCCATTTCATCATGTTGAAAGAAATCACTGAGCAAAGAGTAGCCAGTGCTTGGGAAATTGTGCTATGCATAATGAAAAGAAAAATATATCCCACATGCACCCCTTCCTGGTAACATGATTTGGTGACCAGCCAGATTTTGTTCGACGCATACAGATTTAACACATGCTCTTTATTGGAAATTGTTAGTAGTTAAATTGAAATCTAGCACATAATGAGTAAGTTTACAAAAGCAATTTTTCGCAAACAGAAAGAAACTCTCTGGTGTGAGTTTCAGGCTGGTTACACATTATATATGTTTAACCAGCATATAAACTACTTTACAGGATTGACTGATTTATATTATATCTAATTTTCCTCTCACTTAAATGCAAATTGAATGTTTTGCACACTTCATACTCCTGCCAGTTCTTTTTCCTGACAGTTAGTGGAGTTATGCAGATCAATTTAGATTCTGATCATTGGGGTAAACTTCCAACATCCAGTTTTGAAGTTCCTACCACATATAGCTTGTGATAACCATATGTATGCACCTACTGATACATACAGTGACAGAATTCACACATATGGCAAGATCAGGAAATAGGATCACATAGCACTATACTTTTCAAGCCTTATCTGAGGTCAACTGAGAAAATCCCTTAGTCATACAACTCATAGCTAATACATGCAACCAGAACACTGCCACTGAATAGATAGTTGCAAGGTAAATTTAAATTCTGATAAGAACATCTTATGCTTAAGGACTTTTAGTTTGCTCCTAATGTTTTGTTTTCAAAGATAATAAAGATAGGTTTTATATTACGAATTATAACCACCTTGCACACTCACCTTTTTATCTTATGATTTTCCATGCAAGCTAAGCAAAAACAAGTTATCACCCTTGCTATATTTTAACCTTAGTTATATTTTGTTTCAACTGTCTACTACTTTTTTATTTTTTGCCATTTAACAGAAGAATTGTATATATCTGCTCAGAAGTAAGTCCCACTGAGTTTGATGGTTCATATTTCCAATGGGTATAAGACAGCAATCTAGATACTTCTATAGAAAAATAATTTCTGTGTGATTATTAGGTGGATAATATGCATTTTCATATTTTTCTAACATTCTCATTCAAACAGCACAAATACAGATTTAATTGCAAATAGGTCCTATTGAGTTTAGTGAAATTTACTCACAGGTGATTGTGCAATTAATGGGCTAAAATCCAATTTTAACTTCAACAGCCATTGAAAAAAGTGAGACTTGTTAGTTACCACTCATATAAATTTCACTCATTTTCATAATTTTGTTCAATTGAAATCATACTTAGCCTTTACTCTTTTTCTTCTTTTTTCTCATCAGGAATACTACTATTTTTGTAACATTATGTAATGCTTTGGCTCGAGCCTTAATTCTTCCTTGGATTCCAAAACCAATTCCAAAATCTGATGAGAAGAAAGTTATAGAAGAAGGGCCCACTAGGCGTAAAAAAGTTTCTGCAAAAGTACATGAAAAATCAGTTTCTGCACCAACTTCATCTGTGGATCCAGCTGGAATCCACGACATTAAAGCAGCAATAGAGGTATGCATTTCTCATTGTGGATGATTAGGTGCTCCTGCAAAAATCCTATAACAGAGGGTTACAGATTATTTCCAGAATGTGAAACTTTAGATTTATTAATTAGTTACATAGTACTCGCTGTCATGAATGTTGCTATTAATTTATTGGCATTAACATTGACAATTGCAGTAATTATATTCATTACATTAGATTAGCTTATTTGTTAGTCATTTTCAGTTTTTCAGAATAAGCCATGGGATTTACAGAGAATGTATATGACCCACTGAAGTAGGCAGAGGATGAAAAAGCAGAAGGGATGTAGGAAGAGAGAAGAGAGAAAGATAAGCCAAGAAAGGGGTAAAAGGCTAATGAAAACTTAATTATCCAAATACCTTGCACTGTGTGAGCAAAAAGTGTACTAAAGGAAGGTGAAGAGGTTCATTGCAACACACACCAAATAATAATCTACAAAAGAAACCAGAATGGGAGACCTCTGGAGCAGATAGGAGACTGTAAGGATGAGGAAGTTATGTGGTGCAAATGGATGTCTTCTTATGCAGTGTTGGATTTAATCCATTGTTAACCAATTTTAATGCTGATATTTTAAAATACAAAGTTTAAAAAACCTCCTTCAGCCTATAAAGAACAGGTGACTCCCTCAATATGGGAATGGAAAATAAAAAAGTGCATCAGGAGACAAAAGCGATTTGTTTATGAGGCAAAGACAGTAGATCTTGGGGAAACAAATTAAATTTTTACAATACCTGATTGCTGGTCTTTCTTCTGATATATCTTGGTAACTGTTGCATTCTGCTAAATGTACAAAGGAAGCAAAAAATAATAGATTACTGTTGTAGTATGAGGCATTTTAAAAAATATTTTAATGTATTTTCAAAAACAAATTATTGATAATATTGTCCCTCATAGCATACTGTTACAACTTTATATTTCCAGATGTAAAAATATAAATTGATTACAAGAGCACATATTATAAACTAATTTTAAAAACCAAAAAAGAAAAAGAAGGATGAAAGAAGAAATAATTGCTAGGGATATTATGGTATACTACTGTGTGCTAAGCAACAGAAACACGTTTCTTTGTTCTATTTGAAATTTCAATGTATGTTGTAACTTTGTATGAAGTATCTTTCCCTTAGATTTTCAGTTTTGAAGCATTATGGCACTATGAAAGATTATGGCTAGAATTCTGTTGGTTTGTCCCAACTAGACTAACCCCATTAATCAATTGCTGAATGGTGAGTCAGTGCACAAGTAAATTCATTTGATTCAGTGAGTCTACTCTAGTTGGTGCTAACAAGATTTTTGTCTATATTTAGCTGGACATTCCCCCGTCCGTTGTTCAAATTCCAAGTATTAGGTACATAGCTCAGTGAAACATGTATCTTTCATAGGCAATAATTTATCAAGTGTGATGTTAGTTCTTTTTTTGACTTATGTTCAAAAGGAATAATAATTACATAACCATGAACCATGAACCATGTATTAGTGGCTTCCACTTACATACATTGCCAAGTCTTCTAAGACCAAAGTCAGTCCAGTACACTCTAAACATAATTTTCCATTTAATCAGATCATTTTTGTTTAGTTAGCTGAATATCCAGTAAAGAATATCTAATTGCAAAGCAACTTTCTAATGTAGATGTTTTAGCTTGATTCTCAGTTTGGTGTTCTATCTGATTTATTAGAATCTCAATTAAGAAATAAAGATTTTCACATAGCTTCATGTAGAGGTGTATCTGTTACATGTACAGGAACTTAGTCCCCAAACTCAGGAGGAAGACATTTGGAGGAATGTGCCACATAGAAGTAGAAGAACCAAGGGTCTTTCTGTGAGTTTGGAGCTACAGAATCAATTTGAAGCTCTCTGTCTTGTCAAGGAGAATTAGGGACAGGAGCAGGAACAATAGTGCCAGTCATCAGAAAACATGCAGAGGACCTTGGAAGATTCAGTGCAAGGACTGGCCCCTGCCAATCTCCAAAAGAGGTGTGTGGTGGTGGTGGTGGTAGGGGACTCCCTGCTGAGGGAGAAGCAGTAGTTTGAAACAGTGGTTTGTGGGCCTAAAAGGATGTCTTATTGTCTCTCTGGGGCAAAGCTCTGTGATATAACACAGCAGCTTACAAAATTGTCAAGTCCACTGACCCTTATCTGTTCCTTTTGGTCCATGTGGGAACCAATGACCCTGCAAGGCACAGCCTCGAAGAGATCATAAAGAACTATGAGGCTTTTGGTAAGCTGAAGGATCTTAATGCACAGATTATCACTTCATCTCTTCTCTCAGTTGAAGGATATGGACCAGGAAAGGAGAAATAGCGGAGGTGAACAACTGGCTCCGCAGATGGTGCTGCTAGTTTGGCTTTTTGGACCATGGTCTACAGTTTCATAAAGATGGACTTCTGGCAAGTGATAGTTTGCATCTCATAGCAGTTGGCAGGAACATTCTTGCTAAGAATCTCAGGAAGCAGATGGTATTCTTGGGAGCAAGAGTTCATCAAGTGCTGGGGGTGATAGTCCAAATCTTATAGGGAAAATGGGGCAACTGTACGGGAACCCAACAGTGGGAAGAAAATAAATGTAAATAAGCAGCTAGGGGAAGTGACCCTTGGTCTCAGATGCTTCTACACTAATGCACACAGTATGGAAAATAAATAGGATGAACTTGAACTTTCAGCACAGTTAAGTAAATATGATGTAATAGGCATCACTAAAACCTAGTGGATGAGTTTCATGGTTGGAATGTAGCAACACAGAGGTATACTAAACAGGGAGGGAGGAGAAGTAGCACCATATGTCAGGAACATTTATACCTGTGAAGAGATCTATGACTTAAATCCTGGAAATCAGATTAAGAACATCCAAATAAAAATTAAGGAGGAGAGAAACAACAGTGATGTCATTGTGAGGGTTTACTGCAGACCTCCAACCCAGATTGATGACTTCAATGATGCCTTCCAGGAACACAAGACAAAACATTCCAGAAGGAGAAATGCAGTAGTAATGAGAGATTTCAAGGATCTTGATATTTGTTGGAAGTCAAACTCTGCCAAGAGTATCAGGTCCAACAAATATCTCACGTGCCTTTATTTTGCCTCAGTCCCATGACTTAGGTACAAACACAGACAGGACCTCCCTGACAGCCACAACACAGAGACATGAGCAATGTTTATGACACCCAATGTGGATGGAAAAGAGAGAGCCCATGAGACTCAGAGTGTTTATATAGAGCAGACACATTAATTAGGCAAACAGCTGGGGGAAGCTGCTGGGTAATAAATACAAGGGATAGTATGAGGAGAAGTCAGCTGGAGATGATTGTTGTCACAGGTAGAAGCAACTCCTCCAATGCTCAGCTCTCTGACCCATGTTCTTGGAAACCTTCACCCTTGCCTGGTGGATTGACTTTGCTGCTGGATACTCACTCCCTTTGGACTGTCCCTCGGTCTTTATTATTCGGATTTCAGAAACAACAAACAATAACTGATTGATGAACTATAGCAAACTTTGCCATGGCTGCTGCCTTAGACTCTGTTGGGAGAGCCAGGAACCTTGTCTGGCTCCCAATATACCACAACCTTGCAGACTATTTCATAGTACAGAAGGTGGAGAAGGGAACGGGGGGGGGGGGGAGCTATTTTAGATCTAATCCTAACCATCAATGATGAACTTGTTAAGAGGGTGGAGGCAGCAGGATCTTTAGGTGGAAGTGATCATGTTCTCCTGGAGTTTATTAGGCAGTGAAAAAGAATGCCAAGCGCAGTCAGGCATGTACTTTCAACTTTAAGAAAGCTAATTTCAGTAAATCTGAGGAAATACTGGGAGTAATCCCATGGCCAGGTATACTTAAAAAGAAGAGAGTTCATGAAGGATAGGAGTTTCTTAAAGGTGAGATATTGAAGGTGCAATTTCTAACAATTCCAGTGAGGAAGAAAAATGGGAGATGTCTAAAGAATCCGAGGAGGATATCTAAAGAACTTTTAATGGAGCTAAGGTTTAAAAGAAATGGAAAAAGGGGGAAATCACCAAAGAAGAATTCAAACAAATAGCCAGCAAATTAGGGAGAAAATGTGAAAAGCGAAAAGACAGAATGAGCTCAGGCTTGCTAGAGAAGTTAAAAACAGTAAGAAGGGCTTTTTTGGTTGTATCTGTAGCGAAAGGAGGAACAAGGAAATGGTAGGGCCTCTGGATGACGAGAAGAGAGAAAAGGCAGAACTACTGAACTATGGAGCACCTTTGCCTCAGTCTTCTCGAAAGGAAAATAATGCTCTGCCTAGAAAAAATGAGACAGATGATGTGGTAGGGAAAATGCAGCCCATCATGGGGAAAGAAGTAGGTTTGGGAATACCTGGCTACTGTAAATGTATTCAAGTCTCCAGGACCAGATAAATTGCATCCAAGGGTATTAAAAGAACTGGCAGAAGTAATCTCAGAACCACTGGTAATAATATTTAAGAATTCCTGGAGAACAGGAGAAGTCCCAGCAGACTGAGAAGGCAAATATTGTCCCCATCTTCAAAACAAGAAAAAAGAGGACCCAAACAATTACCACCCAGTCAGCCTGTCATCAATACGGGGAAAGATTCTAGAACAGATCATTAAGCACACAGTCTGAAAGCACATAGGAAGGAATACTATGATCACTAAAAGTCAACATGGATTTCTCAAAAACAAATCATGCCAGACTAGTCTTATGGTTTTTGGGTTTTTTTGGATAGAATTACTGGCTTGGTAGATGAATGGAATGCTTTGGGTATATTATAGCTTGACTTCAGTAAGGCCTTTGACAAGGTTCCAGATGATATTCTTGCAGACAAGCTAGTAAAATGTGGGCTGGACATGCTGTTGTTAGGTGGATTTGTAACTGGTTGACCAGCTGAACCCAAAGTGTGCTCACTAAAGGTTCCTGTTCGTCCTGGAGAGGTTTGACTGGTGGGGTTACTGCAGGGTTCTGTCCTGGGCCCAGTACTATTCAACATCAGTGATTTGGATGAGGGAATAGAGAGCGTTAGTATCAAATTTGCAAATGACATCAAATAAGAGGAGTAGCTAACATCCCAGAGGACAAGATCAGAATTCAAAATCATCTTAACAGATTAGAGAGCTAGAGCAAAACTAATAAAATGAATTTCACCTGGGAGAAATGTAAGGTACTAGACTTGGGCAGAAAAATGAAATGCAGAGATAGTGGATGACACCTGACTTGACCACAGTACATGTGAAAAGGATCTAGGAGTCTTAGTAGACCAGAAGCTGAACATGAGTCAGTACTGTGATGTGTCAGCTTAAAAAGCCGATGTAATTCTGGGCTGCATCAATAGGAATATAGTGTCTAGGTCAAGGGAAGTGATAGTAGCACTCTATTCTGCTTTAGTCAGACCCCATCTGGAATACTATGTCCAGTTCTGGGCACCATAATTCAGGAAGTATATTGACTAGTTGGAACCTGTCCAGAGGAGAGCCATCAAAATGATAGAAGGACTGGAGACCATGCCCTATGAAGAACAGCTTAGGGAACTGAGCATGTTTAGCCTGAGGAAGAGAGCGTTAAGAGGCAACATGATAGCTGTGTTTAAATATTTGAAGGAATGCCATATTTCCATGTGAAATAAGCCTGTTTTCTGCTGCTCCAGAGACTAGGGCATGGAGCAATGGCTTTAAACTTCACGAAAAGAGATTCCATCTAAACATTAGGAAGAAACTTCTGATAGTAAAAGCAGTTGAACAGTGCAATACAGTGCCTGGAAATGTGGTGGAGTCTCCTTCTTTGGAAGTTTTTAAACAGAGGCTAGATGGCCATCTATTGGGAATGCTTTGCTGGTATATTCTTGCACGGCACAGGGTCGGACTTGATGGCTAAATCGTGCTTCCTCCCTTTCTGCACGATCTCCAGTGATGGGAGGATTGTGCGATCAGTGGCCATTGTCAGATTTTTTACCAGTAATGGAATCTCCAGCAATAGCAATGAATGGGGACATGTTGGCAGCGGGGCCGTGCAAAAGCATGATTCGTGGACTGGCAGCAAAGTATCCCATTGCATGAATGCATCCCCCTCTACATGAAAATTTTCCCTAAGAGGCCGTTGTGATACAAAACATTTGGGCAAGTTTCTTTCCCAATTCTTTCCCTTCCCTTTCCTTCAAAAGGGCAACCAGATTGTCTTGTCTCAGATCCTCTGAGGAAGCAATCTCAGGCAGGTGCAATCTCAGACAGATAGAGAGGGATTGTGTAGAAACTGGGCAGGATAGGTGGGAGGGGGTGGATCATGGCACCTTTAATACTGGTCTGAGGTTGCTTCTGGGAGGATTCTGAGACAAGCAGAGTTGGGGAGTGACAGGGGCTTCATGGATTTTCTGAGGAGTGGGGAGAAGGGAAGGGACCGGGCAGCAGAAGAACCGAAAAGCACTGGATCGCAATTGCTGCTGCTAGCATCTTTCATACAGATCTGTGTTTCCCTCCTCTGAAAATCATGGATGTGTTTATTTTTTGAGGTGTGCAGCAAGTGAAGCTGGAGTGGGTGTCTTTTTGGAAGATGGGAGATGAGGGGGAGGGAGAGAAGTGGGGCCAAGGAGACAAATCAGCTAGTGTTGCAGCCAGCAGCAGCTTGTGAAATCAGCTTCATTTTCCAGGTTTGGTATTCGTGATTTTTTTACTTTCATGGAGGTCCTGTGTCCCTATCCTCCATGAATGTGAAGGGCCAACTGTACATCAAAAGTTTCCTTAGTTATGCTTGTTGATTCTCTGTAAATTTCAGCATTTCAATACTATGCAGAATTTATAATTTGTGCATCACTTCTGTAAAGCCCTAAGTAAAATACATGAAAAAAGAATGGATAATTCTTGGATCCCTCTGCAGTTGACTTAGAAATGCGGAATTCTAACTATTATGGATCTGTTCTTTATCAATATGCTAACAGTTTAAGCCAGTATCCTAACAGCTTACCTGCTGTTATCTGATTGACTCCCAGTAAATTTGTTTTGTGCAGGCTAATAGAAAATGTGCTTGTTTGGTATGCATTGCATTCACCTCATATGGCAGTTTACTTCTGAATAATTAAAGGGAGTAGGCTTTGTGTTATATTTTAATAAAAATTGCATAAACAGTAATTCCTTTCACAACAACTATTTAGTCCTTTCCTTCTTTTTATAAACAGCATAGAAGATAATCCAAAATCTTATTTATACCTTAAGCGTATCCCAAAGAAGAACTCTACCAACTTCATATGAAATATTAAACAGTATAAATTCATCAATTTCCTTCCTCACCATAGTAAAAAACTAGTACTCATAAAGTAATGAATTATTAAGTTGCCAGTGCTTAGCAATTAACTTGACAGTAGAAATCAATTCAAGAGTTCAGTATTTATTCATTTAACGTACATCCCACTTTTCTCCCAAATATGGGACTTAAGACAACTCACAACAAGATTAACTTTAAAAAACAAATATAAGTTATAATGTGAAAACACAAAATCCACCTAAAGTACAACAGTAAAAGATCTACAGCACTGACTTATGAAAAGTTCTTCCTTCGTAACCAGTCAAATCGCAAAAGCTGGCCTGAATAATTGCCTGCCAGTGGAAGAATGGCAGGAGGGGCAGCCTGAAAAGAGAGTTCTACAGTTTGGCAACACTCACTAAGAAAGTCCTGTTTCATATCCCCATCAAACATGTCTCTGAAGGTGGTGGGATGAAGAGAAGGGTGTCTGCAAAGATCTGAGATCCCTGGCAAGCTTCTATGGGGGAATATAATCCTGTTTATAGCCTGGACATCAATTATATAGGGCTTCATAGTTCATAATTATCATTTTGAAATCAGTCTGGAAACATAGGCCATTTCTGCACTACATTGTTATAGTGCTATTATTCCACTTTCAACACTCTATGGAATCCTGGGCTTTGCAGTTAGGGAGAGGTATTTAGAATTCTCCACCAGAGAGCTCTTTGGCCTCAGTAAACTACAAACCCCAGAATTCCACAGGATGTTGAAAGTAGAATAATAGCACTATAACAGTGTATGGTGGAAATGGCCTGACAAGTTGTCTTTGAAGCTGTCTCAACAAAGGAGCTATGTGTTCCCTGAAATCACTTTTCAGGAGTTATTTGCAAAACTGGATTTTGTTTTCAGTCTTCCATTTGAACATCATTTCAGAAACTAAGATGGTAATAGCATAGTTAAAAAAAAAAACAACTCAGAAATTCTGTAATTAAGAAATTGGGAATGCTAGCACAGCTTGGACTCCAGGCAGGGCTCAGCGTCAACATGTGAGAGATAATTTTTTCCCCTCCTAGTCTCTCATTCCTTTCCCTTCATCCCATCCACACCATGGATTTTTTTTTACCTGCCTTATCTCAGAAATCAAGGAACCTTTTGTCAATCATAAATCCCACCATTTTTTAAATTATTTTTATATAACAGTTGTTAAATTGGTGGCATCATTTATTACATCAGAAAGAACCCTGTTTATAAAGTTCTCAGGATGAAGAACAGAATTCAACAGTCACCAAATGAGACAACAAAATAGATTTCAGGGGAGTCATTCAAAATACAGCATCTGGATGAAAGACCATAATTTTCCAATAGTACCTCTAGTATGAACTTTTCTGCATTGACATTTGTAAAATATTCTTCTGTAGGTGTGTGAATTTGCCATGCACTTGCCTAATGGAAGTGTGCCTGATGAACCAGTGCCTATTGCTATGCGTCAACAGGTTATTGCTACGTGGGTAAAAGCTAAACAATTAGTTCAGCAACAGATTGGAAGATGGCATGGATCTGAGGATGAGGTATTTGTTCTGACTATTATATGAAGAACCTGAGGGTTTGGAAAATAAAAATCAGGTGTTCCATACTTCATTAAATTACAAATGCCTGTATCCAGTGCAGTTGCAGTCTTGCACCTTAGGTAACCAAAGCATGACATGTAATAGTTCTGTGGAAGATTTTAGTTTTAATCTCTATTCTTCTGGAAGGCCCACTGTGCTACTGCCCTGTTCATACCATATCAGTTCCCTCATCTCTGTTTAACCTGCCATTAGAAGATTCATTCAGCTATATGTCTAGTGATGTTACCTCTTACTCTGATAAGAGGATCCTGAACATTAAGATCTAGTAAAGGTGCTAGATATTTTTGTATTGTATGTACCACTGTGCTATTATTTATACAATATCAACATATAAAACTATAAAAGCAAGTGAGTTCCTCCTCATATCTCAGAGAGTTCTGACACAGGAGACAGCAGGATATCCAAAGCTCTGCCAGGGTCATGTCAGCAAGACAGAAGTAAGAGGAAGGAAAAGTGTTTTGATTGTTTTTCCTACCTCCCAGGTAATTTTAAAGTTGTTCTTACAGCTGCCCTCTTCCATTAAGATCAGTGGGGATGAAGGATCAGTACCAACTTCTAAGATTGGCATAGTTCAGGGATTTGTTTGGGGTCAGTTCTAGGGGCCTCTTGTGGCATGCCCATTACTATGCTCAGAGTTACCTCCATTTGCTAAGATTTCTGTCTCTTTAACCACTGAAAACATGGATTCGTTATCACAAAATCATAGTCACTCTTGAAAAAACAGATGCAAAGAGATCTCTTGAAAGAATATTGAATTAGCTTCTGTATTTCAGCATGGTGTTATTATGGTTTGAGCATTTGACTACAACCCTGGAGACCAGGGTTTGATTCTCCATTCAGCCATAGAAAACCAGTGGGTGATCTTGGGCTCCTCACACACTCTCAGCCTCCCCAAAACCCTGTGACAGGTTTGCCTTAGTGTCTCCGTAAGTCACAAGTAACTTGAAGCCATACAACAACCACAGTTTCTGTGGAAATGCATTCTCTTTGAAAGAGGTGCAGTAAAAATTATACGGCTAAACTTTTAACGCATTTTACTAACAGTACATTTTAACTGATGGATTTAAACCAACAAACTGGCATGGGGTAGAAGAGAAAAGAGATAGATGCATTATAATCTTTTTTCCTTCCAGCTGTTCTCTCCTCCACATTGTCTTTTTCAAGGTGCTTTTAACTGCAGTGCAGCAAGCTCTAGGTTTCAGGGCTAAAACTCAGGTTTCCACAGCTCGGGGGCCTCCCAAGTGACCAAGCAGTTGTTAAGGGCAGCAACAAATACATTCATTATTAGTACTTGGGCTGTGAGGGCCCACTGAGGGTAACAGTTCTTGGCACGATTTACTTTCTTCTATTTTTTTTTAATGTCAAGTAACAGATATGTTCATGATTGCAGATGCAAATTTTATTAGCTTAACTTTTAAAATATGTCATTGTTTTCTGTAGCATAATAATGCTTATTGTCAACTAAATCCATTTAGCATTATTGGGATAAAGCAAAGCCCATTTCATTCTTGCAGTCGTGGTGATCATGGCTTGAGTTTAATATGTCAGCATTTGCTGAGATCTTTCTTCTTTTTTAAATAACAGTTGGCAAAGAGGCACCTCTGCCTCCTCAGAAATGTGAAGGGGTAAAGCACAGAAATATTGAAGGTGTGGGGAGAGGAGAAGAGAAATTATGTGCTTTTTCAAATATGTGTTTCCTGCCTTAATCATGTTTCTCTAAAGAGAAGTTCCCATCCCTGTGAGACTGTTAGGTCCATGGTCAAAAATTACCCATGAGCGATATAAAGTGGGCGCCTATAAAGACATAATCATCTTCTAGGAGTTTTTTGGCAGTGGAAAACTTTTAGTCAAACTTTACGTGTCCCTTCTCTACCTCCCATTTTAAACTGCACTGTGACTGTCGAGTACATCTGGGCAACTGCAGTGGGTCCAGGGATCAACTTCTCTTTACAGGACCCTCCATAGACTGCCAAAATACACACATACACACATATTTAAACACAAACAGGAAGCATTCAGAAGTATACTTCTGTGTTTTTTTAAAGACAGTACACTTTTTTAATATATATTTTTATCAAATACAAACAAACATTGAAATGCAAGACAGGACAACAATCAAACAATCAAACCAATATGTACAAAGACAAGAAAACAAAACACCTAAAAAGAGGCCTATGCAAAACAGATTATATACAATATATACAATTCTGATTTTGAAAAACCTTTTTTTTTACAAAAAAAAAGTCTTGAATACTGTAGGAGCCTTGCAACCTATGTAAAAGCTGAATTGCCATTTCTGGAGTCTTCTATGAGATACAATTTATTCTTTTTCTTTTTTGCTCCCTGCTCCCTCCCAAAATGGAGGAATCAATAGCTGCTAAAACATCCTTGAGAGATCCCATGCAACTCCAAGGTCATATTGTGCACACTGTAGAGCACTGCTTCTCAAAGTGGTGGTCCATGAACCAGTAGTGGTCTGAAAAGTTGTTGCCCTCCAGTCTGTGGTAAATTTTCAAGAAAGAAGCCAATGGGAAAAATATAGTTCTGATCCCTTGCACATTGGGGAAAAAACCTTGCCATTCCCAACATCATAGCTTAGGAAGTGCTGCTTCAGAGAACAGGAGGTAGTTCATCTCTACTTCTGAGTCTGAGGGCTAGTGCTAAAAAAAGGGCAGAGATGAAGACATCATCACTCCAGACTGTAGATGAGTCACATGATAGAGTGTTCTTTTTTTTTAAAGGTATTTTTACATAGAGAAAGTATTTTGAGGAAAAGCTAGACTAGAGATCTAATTTAAATAAAGTGAGCAGCAAAATAGAGTTATACATGCAGAATACTGTATAATGTAAAGGATATGTCATTATACATTGAACAGAATTGTTTACTGTTTTGAAAAGCCTGAATATCAGTCTTTCTTCCTATTCAGGGTAATGATGAAGGATCCAGTCCCATGGCCAAAGTATTTATTGGTTTGGAAATGTACTCCTGCAGCGGTTTGGGTCTCATGGACTTTTCACTTCCCAGCTTGTCAAATGTATGTTTTCCCTCATTTTAATTCCACAAATAGGCATATTTTGCAGAATACATATTACATGGAACGTATTTAGTTAATGCAGTTTTATATGTGTATTGTATGTCATCTAAATAACTGTGTTTTGGTGAGGATTTACTTTGCCTTTTTTATGCTGAAACTTTGGTAAGTTAATTTACTGCTTCAACTGCCAGATGATTAAAGCATTTTAGTTGATTTATCTCATGTCTTTTAGCTGATTTATCAAGTAATTTTAATATAATTTAATTGAAAATTATTAATGATGTGAAACAAATTTATTTATATCCTATTTTCCTGAACAATAAAGAGAGAAACGAGGCTTATAAAACTTAATTTTTTAAAAAAATAAAATAAATTATGCATCTGAGCAACAGTGTGAACATAAAAAGGTAATATACCAGCCGGCTTATGAAATCAAACAAACTACACAACTGCGTTCTCGGCAACCCTGAATAAGTGTCCTTTTTTGAAAATACAAAAAAGTATCCTTATTTGAAAATCCTGTGTTCACCAAAGGCAGAGGGGAAAGGATCCTTTTCCAAGCATGGTGAGCGCCCTTGTATTTTCTGTGATTCCTCTTTGGTGTATTTAACTGCCAGATTCTAAAAAATGATAGGAGAAGAGGTAGAGCCTTTTCTTGTGAGTGAAGCATGCAAATAGGTTCATATGAAAGCTACCTTGTGCCTTGGATAAAACAAAGAAACTCACATTTTGAATTGGGCTATGAAACACATTTTAAAAAACAGTGACATTGGGTGTATTAGTAATATGACACAAGCCAAAAAGCAAGTGTGTACGGGCACTCTACTGTGCCTTCTGGATACTTTCTACCATGCCATCTGGATATCACTAAGACATTTGTCATGGCTGTATCTAGGAAGGGACACAGCCTAAGCTGTGTAGAGGTGCTCTAGACCAGTGGTTCTCAACCTGTGGGCCCCCAGATGTTTGTGGACTTCAGCTCCCAGAAGCCCCAGCCACTATGGTCAATGCTCAGGGCTTCTGGGAGCTGAAGTCCAAAAACATTTGGGGACCCACAGGTTGAGAACCACTGCTCTAGACCATGGTCTTTTCCTGGCTTTCTAGGAGCAATGGTAGATGCAGAACATGCTTAAAAGGGAGTGCAAACCTACATAAAACCTAAATATTCTTCTCTCATCTGCACTGTTTCAGTTTATGAGCTCAGTACTTCACTGATGTTATACAGTTGTCCCATAATTTTCTTGGAATCACTGAAAAATGAGTCAGGTACTGTCAGTATACTGATGAAACACGAGAACCTCATTGGATTTCACTGCATCATATAAAAAATGAGATATGTATTCTACTTTTATTAAGATGCCCAGATTCTTGGTCTATCTTTTGGGCATAGTTCTAATGCAGGTTCTTCTGTCCCCTTGATGATGTTCTCATTAGAAACAGATGAATAGTGATTTTCTTCACCTTTCCCATGCTATCTATAATATATATTTCCATTCTGTGCATGTATAGAACTTCTTTTTTTTAAAAAAAAGCCATAAAATGTATTTGATTTTTTTAAAAAAAAAGAATGAAGGTTGTTAATTTTTAGAATTTTAAACAAAATGGAAAGCAAAAGTTTTGAATAGTATCCCTTGAATTGCCTTATTCATATTATTATAATATCTTACTATATTATTATAATGTTATATATTTTATTACCTTATTTATTAAACTTTTGTTTCGCTATTCCATGGGATCTCACTTATCTCCCATCCCAGTTTTCAAATGTTTTTCCCCAGCATTCTGATACCATTACTTTACCACAGTGCAATTATTCCAAAATTATATCAGACTAGCAGCGTTAAATGCTTAGACTGAGTTGGTTTTTATCCAACTGTTGTTTGCAGTTAGTGAAAATGGCTTTAGAGTGCAACTGGACAGACTCATTAGTTCAACTTCATACAATGACCAGGCTGGCACATTTTGCCCACACCATTCATGACCATGAACTGGCGATGACTTGCTCTCAGAAGGCTTTGGAATTAGATGATAAAGCTCCGAACAGTACTGAGGCGAAGAAAAGGGGAAAGTAAGTAGATGTGTAACTTACAAATGTTGATCTGTAAGAAATGTTATAAGCCTGATTAGAAGTTATGGTGAGGCTGGTAGAAGTATTATAGATTTGGAGCAGTCATTGGATGTCACGAACTCTTCCCAGAACTAATTTCTCTGTTCCTTTTGCACTGAAGTGAAGTAATATGTTGAGGTTTTTTTATTTATGTCAGCACTTTATATATGTCAACACTGGCATATTACTTTACATTTCAAGTCTCTTAAACAGGGTTTGAAGCTACAGTAGGAGGCTGGTTGAACAGAGAATCTGGTTAGAGTTGACTACATTGATTGTGTCCATGTATCCATTAACCAGAGTTAAGGTGGGGAGACTGAATTTCTTCTAGCTATTTTTAAAAATCTTTTTTGCCATTTCTTGGTGGCTATTGTTTTCTCTTTAATTTTGGTATATTCCTTGTTTTAAAATGTATTTATTTATTCATATCTTTCAGAGAAGCTATGTAGTTGTATATATAGCATTTTGTTTTGGATTTGTCTGTGAAAGAGTTTTAATCCCATTTCCAGATCTAATGTATAAAAATGACATCTTATTTTTTAAAATTCACATTTAATGGTAAATGGTAATGCTAATAGTGAGTAAGAATGCTATTTATAAAAATAATTCATTATGAAACTATGCTGAACGGTCAATATTAGGGGGAGAGGGATGTGTGGAATCAATATTTTCAAAATAATGTTCAGTGTATAACATAGAACTTTACTGACCTCTAATGGATATAATTGTTCTTGCATCATACTGATTTTCAGAAGGATAAAAGTAGATTCTTGGCCAAAATTCATGTTACAGAAGGTTGTCTGTAGCATTGTTGTGGTAAGTTTTTTATTTGAATTTGAAATAAAAGAAGTCAGAGGCTTGAGTAACTCATCGGATTCAAAAAAGCCTGATGAAACCAAAAGGAGGCCTGTATGTGGCCTTTGTGGATTTTACTTCAGCAGTTGATCTAAGAAATAGACTAGAAGACAGAGAAGAGAAACTTAATCTTGGCCCATGTTTAGGTTGAGCAACTCAACAGCTTCTCTCCTCAAAAGCCTTTTGCTTTTGTTCAAAGTTACTAATTGACATCTTATTAGGAGCAGAATTATTGTTATTTTTACTTCATGTGTATGTCTTTTGCTCATACGCAGACATACAGAGCTTTACTCTGTCAAAAAGAGCTTAATCCTCCCTTTTCCACTGTCAGTGATATATATCTGTTTCTCATTTTTCTGACTTCTTCCTTCCTGCCTGCAAATGATTTTATGGCAAAGTAGTTTAATAGGATGCTTTTCAAAGCTCCTATTCCTTTTTGATGAAATGTGCATGCTGTAGCTTACCCAATGGATTGTGCCCTTTGCAAATACCACTTGCATTCATCCAAACTGTTTATTATCTTCATGCAGCATCATATAGGTTAATAAGACATCCTAATACATCATAGTTAAAGCAAACCATGAAACAGAAGGGAGTATTCATTCACTGAAAGTGACACACAGAAGAAGGGAGTTGGTAGCTAATGGTATGGTCCTGATGGAACCACACTGACTTATTTTCAAGATCAACAAATTTGGATTCCATTAGTCTTTTATAAACACAAGAAGTGGATATCATGATCTGAATTATCACCAAATAAGGATAAAGTAGAAATCTGATTTAATTGCACTCCTGGTCTTTCAAGCTTCTGCACCCTGTTACTAGGCATAAGAGGGTTGAGTACCAAGGCTCTTACGCAGTCCTTTTCAACTTTTGTTCTTTGTCTTCCTTTTTATACTCGGAAACTTATAGACAAAACAGTGGATATGATGTCTAATTAGTTAGTATAATGAGATCTACTCATTGTTTATATGGAAAAGTATTTTTTAAGTTATTGTTATTTTCTGAGTTAGAGAAGGGTATGGCATTGCTATAACAAAAGTCTGAACATTTCGTATTTTGTTAAGTTCAGACATTATCATTTCTGAGTTCACCCCTGGTAAACAAAAATAGAAGTAATCTGCTGGCAAACATACTGGACATCTAATTTTGGTCTCTAATATTGCAAGTTCATTGTCAATGCCTTGGGCTTTTTTATACAGGAGTGACTATGCAGCGAGACAAGAAATGCTAAGTATTGCTGCCGGTACACAAGGGAAGAGTATGATGGAAAATTTGGCTGGAAAAAAACATTTGCGTACAGTAGCAGCAAAATCCTTTGTGGAAAGTGCAAGGTATGTAGTAGAGATGTAAAGAATATCCATAAGTTTTCTCATGCTCGGTGAAAAGAGGACGTGAGGGGTCCCTTTGAGAAATTGGATGAAAGCTGCAAAATTCTTTGCAGTTCAGGATTTTTTCAATAAATTTGTTTAAACATTGGTTGGCATCCTATTGGGCAGTTACAAATGCATAACCAAGAGTTACACATTGATGACTGCTTTGTATTCATGTCCCCATGTATCCATGCATTTAGGGGATATATAGAGACTGTGAAAGTGCCCCAATCCCCACTTATCAGGCAGCAGCCACTGCAATCAGTGGGAGTCTGTTCCACTGTCACTCAGGAAGTGACTGACTAACATTGGCACACACACACCCATCACACATGCAGTCTCTGCCACAAAGGGCAGTTATGACATGGACCCTGTTTCTGCCTGTCAGAATGGAAATCACTCATGTGAGGGGATGGGAACATTAGTCGGCCACTTCCTGAGTCTCAGAGGAATAGACCAGATGCAGTGCAGGTGGGAGGGTTCAATCTAGGATTCCCTGCATAGCGACATAACTACCATGGTTACATAGCAATGTTGTGTATACAAGATTTAATGCAAAAGCTATCCAAAATCCAATAACTGACATTTAAAGCTATAAATGTCCAACACCTGAAACGATATATTTATATTTCAATTCTTACAAAACTTTGGGAAAATCTAGTTTATAGAAGAAATGTAATTCCTTTTTACTTATGACAGATATATGGATACATAGAACTATATGTAATAGTCAGCTAAATATGAGAGATTCCAAAATGTCACGGGCAAATGGCTTGACTATCTGCACGTGAAAGTTTATATAAGATAGTCCCAGAATAACAGTCTCATTTTAGAAAGAAGACTGAAAATCGATGAGAAAGATTCTGTATTAAAAAAAAAATGAATTGCTATTGAAATCTTATTACAAGACAGTGCAGGACAAAAATCATGATTTGTTGAGTGCAAAATGTAGGCCATCTACACAAGTTCTGACCTTTGGAAAAACACCTATATGTATACATAGCATTACTTTTCACAATGTATTAACTAAGGGAAAAACTGCTATGAAGTAATGACCAGATGATATATAATGCCTCAGAAATATAATTATGGGCATATAGGATATTCTATATGGGAAACTTAAAGAAGAAATAGGAACTTTTTACTAGTTCTGACAAATTTGTCCTTTTAATAGACTAGTATGATATTAATAAGATGATTGGAATGAAGATATATGAAACCTTTATTGTTTCTATCAGCATACATGAAATATGTAGAAGTTGAGAATTTTTGCTGTCAAATACTGAAGTGAGAGACACAAAGCACAGCTGAAGAATGAATCATCATAATTAGGATTGAGTATATAGCTGTTATAATAAAAGTTGCACGTTTTTGTTAATAATTGAAATAGCAACAGCATATCTACAAACATATTTCATCTTTTGAAGAATATTATCAATATTGAGAAGAGAAAATTCATGTTTCATGGTTGCCATGTGTAACTATAATCATAATATTTTTTAAAATGTCACAAGAAGAAATTATTTTTTAGAGTACAGCATGGGATTTTCAGGATGGCATAGACAATCAATCCACCACAATCGGGTTTTTCCTCCCATGCCAACTGGATCAGGCAGGAGTTCATGCGGCTGTTAGGACCCCCTCCCTTCCTTTACAGAGTGCTCTACCTAACAGAAGGGTTTGCCCTTCTCTGACAAACTTAGAGATAGAAAAAGATTTTGTTAGAACAATCCAAAACTAAAGTAAAGGCTAGAGAAGACTGAAAAGATAGCAGAGATGGTAAAAGGAAGGCTGAGGAAGCAAAAATAAAACACTGTTCCTTCCTCTGATAGCTGAACAGTTGATTGGGGAATGGAAGAAAGCCAAAAATAGGCCTACTCAAGATGATCACCAACTTCTGAGTCTCTGAGGCATTTCCGCACAAGGTCAATATGCTGTAGTTGCCTCAAATTCTTACCCTCTCATCTGCAGATTGCACCAGTTTAGCTTTATAGTTTTCCTTGCGGTTCTGCATGTTTTCAGCTCCTAGCATGGTTCAATGAGATGGAAAACTGCTATATTGTAAAATCAGAAAAACTCCGTTGTAAATCTCCCAAACCGTTTCTACTTCATTGTTGCCAATGTGCAGAATTGTAACATCGATTCACAGAGCAGAAGTGGCTGACAGTTTAATTTGACAGCTACTTGAGTAGAGGAAGATCCTCAAGCAACTTTATTTCTTTTTTTTTTCTCTTTCAGGCTGCCTCACTTACCAAGGAATAGCTTTCACGCTGCAGCCTTAACTTTTACTTTGCAAAGTAGTTAACTTATTTTGACAGTTTAATTTGACAGCTAATTGACAACTAATTTGACAGCTTACTTTGAAAGACTAGTTTGGAGTTGTTTTGTACAGCTTTGCTCTTTAGATGTTGTCAGTGGATCTTTTAGTGATTTTAGTGATACTGATTTTCTTCCTTTTTTGGACTATAGATGGAGTTTAGCTTGGATTTTGGAGATGTTTGCTTTTGACCTAGACATTTAAAATGTGTTTCTTTTTCTTTAAGAAACAGACCAATCAGCGATGGCAGGGCGGGGTGAGGGAGGGGAATGGGAGTGGCCAGGTTCTTGTTGTTCGGATGCAGCAACCACTTTTCTCTGAGGTAGTACGATGTATATGGGATGTGTGCAGACAGCACAGTTCCTGATTCGGAGTATAAAACACCACTCTTGACACCCTGTGAACTGCTCCTCCCCTCTCATGTGGAAAGGAAAGGAAGCTAAAATTAAGGAAAGCTTTCCAGTCCTCTATCAAAAGTAATACAGAAGATTAAAAGCTTTCTTTGGCAAAACAAACAGAAATTATAAAGAGAGGAAGGAGAGTTCTAAGGCAAAGAGAGTTAGTAACTTTAATGCAACAGGTGAAAAAGAAGGAAAAAAAGGGATCTCAGTATTATATTGGGTCTTACAGCATGTTCTAAAATGGAGAAAACTGGCTGGTATAGCAGGATAGAAAAAACTGCCTGATCCGCTTGGTACCTGGGGAGTGCTTCTGCCCTCCCAGAATGAATGTTCATGGTAAGAACAACTTTTTCAGTCTATTAAATTATTCTAAGTTCCATTCATCGCACTTTTTTTTCCTCTAGGGTTGTAATGAAGGATACTTTTTGAACATTTTTTAAAATAGAGACAAATTTTCTTTCTTTTTTCTTTCTTTCTTTCTTTCTTTCTTTCTTTCTTTCTTTCTTTCTTTCTTTCCTTCCTTCCTTCCTTCCTTCCTTCCTTCCTTCCTTCCTTCCTTCTTTCTTTCCAAAAAAATTTCTTGTAGCAGAATGCAAAAGCCTTCTCTATCAAGAAGCTCAGAGAATACTGGAATTGTTTCACTGCTCCAGCAGACGCATGGTTTTATTGGGTTTAATATTGCTTTTTACTTTTCTAGATATGCAGGAGAAGCTGGTGATATTGATCTTGCTATGATAGCAGCTAGACACTTCTGGAATGTTTGCTTACCTTTCATTGGTTCCTCAGCAGATAGGCAACAGCTCAAAATGCCCACTGAAGTCATTCTCAAAAGTATCATGAAAGCATCAGAAGCCAAAAATAAACAGGTATTATGTTTTATTCTATGGAATGTGAGTGAGTTTTGTCTTTAGAATTAGTAACCAGAAGATGTAATATTTTGGATTAATTCATATATACATGTGAAGTTTGCAAAGAAAAAATGATTGTGTTGGGCAATTTAAAAAAATAAATAATGTGGCCCTCCATTTTTCTATCCTCTTGGTTCAGTAGCAGGGTTGATTTAAATCATATAGATTTAAAACAGGATTTAAATAGCCTCTCTGAAGGAGTCTGTTTTATTGATTTAACTGAGTTTAACTCACTAATTAGGAAGATTCTATTCAGTTAGCATTACCTCTGTTAGACATACAGTGTCGGCCCAAAATTAAAGAGTTTGTGTAGGTAGAGGTAGCGAAGGCAAATACATTATTAGTTTGGGGACAAAAGGCCATAACTTTATTCTTTATAGCTCTGTAGTGTTGGCTTGGCATGCTGCACAGATCAGAGGACTAGATCATCTTCACAGTGCCAACCTGTCTGTGGGCAGCTACGAAGTGACAAACATTATCCGTGAGTGTCCTTGCCACTAGGGGAAGAAGAGGTAACCAGAAGCTCCCAAGCTGGTCCTGGATCTGGAACTCCAATGTGGAAATGAAGGGCATGCTCCCTTGCCCCTCCCCCAGAACTAGATCCTATCCCATGCCATTCCACCCCAGATTGTAACTATTTACATAAACCTACACAAATTACAGAAGATTTCAAAAACATATTCAATTATTAATAAAGGGCAGGAATGAGAGAAGCTAA
The DNA here is from genome assembly GCA_948472985.1 of Iguana delicatissima. Taxonomy (NCBI): domain Eukaryota; kingdom Metazoa; phylum Chordata; class Lepidosauria; order Squamata; family Iguanidae; genus Iguana; species Iguana delicatissima. Next base: position 208,833 of record CAOKZL010002481.1, on the reverse strand, counting down.
CTCAAGCCAGAGTGCTGTAGGAGTGAAGCACATTTATCTTCCCTGGATGGACTGGAGTTAAATATGTGACTTCAGCATCCACACAATGGAAAGCCCACACATCCTAACCACCAGCCATCCTTCCCATTGGTGGAAGCCTCCAGAGGTCCATGAAAGATATATGGGACACTGGGAAGGAGGAAGATGGCAGCATCCTACCATACCACACTGCCCCACAGACGGCAAATATATCTTCACGAGAGTTTGAGGCCCTAGCATATTGTTTAATATACCCTTAATACATATTCAGAGATGTAGTTTTCATTAGAAGGTACATATACACTAAGCAATTACTGTGAATTGTTTTATGATTAATTTTCAATTCATCAGAAGCATGGAATCCCCTCTGCTCATATCCAGACTCCTCCACCTCTATCTTCCCAAATTCTTTATTATCTTTTTCTATATTTGCACTTAGAGAGAGGCAAAGGAAAGAGAAACAGAGAGATTGGGTATGTGCACTTCCTGTATATTGCTCACAGAGTAGGAATGGTTGGGTCCCGCAATTCCATTAACAGCTGTTAACATATTCATAGATTACAATCAGGAGTTGTGCAACCAGCATTCATGAAGGCATCTTTCACTTTGACTCTATTCTTAGGAATTGTTTTAAGAAAATCTAAGGCTGATTTATATTGCAAACGTTTATTTAAATTTTAAAAACCTAAAATTTGGTGTATGCTTTTAGAAGTCACTAATTTGAATCGACCTTACTGTGCAGTCCACAGGGCATCAAACCTTTCTTGTCTGTTCACTGCTTTCTGCCATCAGAGGATGACTGCTCTTGTCTCAATGCATTCTTTCCCAATTCTTCATTTCAGGAAAGGTTTTTTTCTTGTCAAAACTCTATTAAAGATAGTCAAAATGTTCCTCTGTTCTCCACAACCCCATACCTCATCTTTTAGGAAACAGAACATATGTTACATTTGCATCAATGGCCAACGATAGATTTTCAAAGCACTAGTTTGTCTGACACACATTTTTATCCAGGTAACTTTGCATTGTTTGTTTATAATTTTGTTGTTGCTGTTGTTATTGTTGTTATTGTTGATTACCTTCAAGTCATTTTGGACTCATGACAATCCTAAGGAGAATCTGTCATAGGGTTTTCTTGACAATTTTTTTTTTGCGGGGATGTGCTTTTGCCTTCCTATGAGGATGGGACAGTGTGACTTGTCCATGGTGACCCAGTGAGTTTCCCTGGATGAGAGAGGATTCAAACCCTTCTCTCCAGAGTCATAGTCCAATGCTCAAACCACTACAATATGGTGGCTCTTATTAAGTATAAGTTCTTTTATTTTTAATTAGGTGAATGGACTGGTTTTGTAATATCTAAAATTTATTTTAATCTCTTTTAAAGGTGGTGATGAAGACTTAACTTTAAGGACATTCTTGTATGTATTATTATTCCAAGTGTATGCTGATAAAAATGATTGGGAAGGAGGCCTCAAAGTGTTAGATGAAGCCATTCAGATTCTTCCTAGAACAAAACACAGACTGTAAGTTCTTTGGAGTATTGTTAAGATTTTTTAAAAAATATAGAATGATATGGCTGTCTCAGTTACCAGTTTGAAGTAAATGAGCATCAATGCTCACATGATCAGCATGTCAAGGCAGTGGGGAGCTGGATAGTCTCTGGACTTCTTCCCATGTGTTTTCCTTAGATCTATCTACACTGGCCTTTCTTCTTTTTTAATAATTTAATTGAAGTCATTTCCTTGGCTAACAAGGATATAATGAATTTACATTTCAAAAGCAACTTAATGACTGAAAACAAATATATACGAAGAAGTTACTTCTTTGAAATATAACTCCCAGCATCCCCCAGTCATCATGGCCCTGAAAAATTCTGTAGTCCAAGAAGCAGCTTTTCTAGATTCTGAAATACATAGTATTCCCATTCATTATTCAATACAGCTATCTGGTGTAATGTGTAATAGTTTCTAATAACTTTTAAAAATTATTTAAAGTGTATTCTAGGTAATTTAAAAGGCATTTTGAGTAGACTTTTTCATATTTGTGAACTTCCTTCGTTAATCCTGAAGGTTTTTTTAAAAAATGAAACAAAAACAGAAGTAATGAAAATCAAGGAGTAACAAAAAAAGATACCAATGAAGAATCATTGTAATGAGTAACAACAATTAATTATTGTTAGTGCTAACACACTGAAAATAGTTTTTATAAAATGGCTTTTCAAGCCCTCCACAGTTGTCCCACCTGTGCATTAATTTCTGTATCCTTTCATAGATGGAATTGGTCCATACAGAGGATGCTGCTGCACACAGCATCTAAGCCAATAGATAAATAGGATCCTAACATGTACTGTAATCACAGGCCCTTTCCACATGACACAATCAACCTGCCATGAGGACAGAAGAAGGATGGAGCCAGGATGATGCTTATACATGGTGTCATCCAGAACCCCTCCTTCTCCCATCCTCAGGGGGCGCAATCATGCTACAAATCATTAACGAATTTTCACCATCAAGGACTGGTGAGCGCACCGCCCTCCTACTGTGCATCCACACTTACTTTGTCTGCGGAGGCCCTGAAAGCACAGTGGCTGTGCTTCCTGCCCCAGTGCAGCCTGAGGCAGTACCCGGCTGCGCTGTGGCAGGAAAAAGCATTGCCATGGCACTGCCTGGATCCCGGAGGCAGTTGGAGCAGAGGTGAGCACTACATCACTCTCCCCTCCTGGGAGACCTCTGCTGCCATTATTACTGGATGTCACCAGGACAAAGATAAGCTGCGGAAAGGGCCACAGTCGCTAGGGACAGAAACGGATAGAAACTACAAAGATATAGTTTGAATGTGCTGAGTAATAAAGAGGTGAATTAACAGTTTGTGCATGTTAATAGCAACAGCATTCAGCTTGACTATGTAAAGTTCTTTTCCATAGCCCAATTTTTAAGCATATGGTAATGGTGAAAGCAAGACTTGGACGTAACTATGTAATGGAAATACAGAAATTCAGAGATGAAAGTGAAGACTACTTGTCACATATGTGGCATCGTCTGGCATCGGTGTCCCCAGATCTTGTAGGGCAATTAACCTGTTACCAAAATGCAATTGAAGTTTTACAGGTATGTATTTTTCTACTTTTTAAAAGTAGCATTACTAGTGTAACTTTCTAAATTGTTGACTTTGTCTGGAGGGGAAATGAGAATCCGTGGCTGAGGAACTGCCACTTTCCAGCCCTGAAAACCTGGCTGCACAACTGTCTATTACATATGTGGCATTTTACCTTTCCCTCCAACTACTCTAATAATGCATTATTGTCTTTTTACAGAAAAAAGAATTTGAATTGAAGAAAGTTGATAACCTGCTAGGTTTTGCTGAATGGTTATATTGTAACCAATTTCCTCTTAGTGAAGCTATTAAACATCTGGACTGGGCAATAAATATATTGTTATACATCAAACTTGCCCAAAAAAGCCCTGAGTATGAAGGTATATAATCCTAAAGAAAGATCTTAAATAAATTATTGCAGTGTTTCTCCTTTGTTTCATGTACTATTGTTTTTGTGACCGGAATATATTTTAACTTTGGTTTCTTTTTGTTGCACCCCTGTTACTTGTATTTTTTTTTCATTTCCATTTGAACAGCATTGGGAATCATGTATGTCACTGGATATTGTTGGACTGCAATTCCTGGCAGTCTCAACCAGCATAAGCAATGTTGAGAAATTCTGGAGTTGTAGTTGATGTGCATTTGGATGGCTAAGCAATTCCCAATTCTGTATTTGAGCAATGGTTCTTCATATTCAGTTTTAGAATTTGCTGTGTCACCCTTTTGGTCTGTTAAAACACGAGTGCTACTTTTTAAATGAAGAAAAACAACAAACTAAAATGCTTCCATTGTTACTTTTTACAGTCCTCCCTCCACATTGCAGGTTTGACCTTTGCAAATTTTGTTATACACAAGGGCACGCGTGCCTCCCCTCTCCTATTCTTCTCCTCCCATTCCCGTGCTTTTTGCTGGTTGCACAGAAAGAGGGCAGGCACACCCAAGCAAAAGTCAAGGTAATGAGGGGAAGGCACACACATGCCTTTTCCTCTCCAGAGCTCCCCCTCCCATTCCCATGCATTTTGCCAAGTGTGGAAAATGCTCACTTAGACAAAATGCAAGGGAATGGAGATAGACAAAGGCACGTGCATGTTCCTCCCTCCCATTCCCATACATTTTGCCCAACGTGGAAAACGAGCACTGTGGAAAAAGGAAAGAGAATGGGGGGAGCTCCAGAAGGGAACTGGAGGGGGAGTGCAAGGGGGAGTTATTCACATTTTTTCCACTTTTGTGAGGGTTCTGTGCCCCAAAGTGGAGGCAACACTATACTATCATTATATTCCAAAATTTGATTTACACAAGAAAGCTATGCTGCGTAAGAACAGAAAGAAAAAGATTAATTTCATGTTGTAAGATATTCTTAACACAACTGATATGCCCACAGTACTTACTCTAATATTCTGTAGATCACTGGTGTTTTTCTGCCATATTGAGTATTGATTGTTACTTGTGACCATAGATTCAAGAGATCAACTTTTTATCAGAGATTTAAGAAACATAAAGCAGTTAGAAGCTTTGGTTAGAGCTCATACTATAAAGGCAGTCATTTCTGGCCATGATTCCCCTACTCATGAACAACATTGTTTGATGGCATATGCTTTTGTGATGCGCATGTGGCAGGTAAGAAGCTTAATAAATTTGGAGGGTTGTTCAATGCACTATGTGAAATTTTCTGCCAGAGATACTGTGTGAAATTTTCAGTAAACTGTTGCTTGAACTGGTAGACTGTTATATTATTATTATTGTTAATGTTAACACCATCGTACTGTAGTTACAAATGAGACTGAGTTGCATCATAGACTAGCAAAATCTATGTGCTTTCCATGACTGGAGAGCTGATTAAAAATGTGAGCAATCTGGAAGACCTGTTTACAAGGCTCCAGTGACTTGCTCTAGGACTTGGACTCCCTTTTTAAAAAAACGTTTTGGATCAAAAACACAGGGTGGAAGAAGTAGGAGGAAGAGGTCTTGATTAAAGAGGGAGAATGTTTTCAAATATACAGGAGTGCAGGATGTAAGTTAATGCAGAATACTATTGTACGACTTTAGTTGTTTGAAGGAGTTTGGCAGTTAGATGGTTTGCATCCAAAAACAATTTAACTTAAGAAGTTTCAAAGAAAATTTTTTCCCATACACTGTTTTCCTAGCAGCCAGCTGTATTGTCTGAAAACCTTTCTGGATAGTGGAGGTTCCAAACAATGTCATACAGAATTGGAGAAAACAAATGGGGTCGAAAGATCATCTCAATTCTGGCTTGTTTCCCAATGTAAGAGCCTTTCCGCACTATACTGTTATAGTGCTATTATTCCACTTTCAACATCCTATGGAATCCTGAGGTTTGCAGTTTAGGGAGGGGCATTGAGAATTCTCAGCCAGAGAGCTCTTTGGCCTCAGTAAACCTCAGAATTCCACAGGGTGTTGAAAGTGGAATAGTAGCACTATAACGGTATAGTGTGGAAAGGCCCTAAGTTAATATAACAGAGAAATTCACAAAAGAAAATTTTCATGTCTTCCCAGAACTATCTAACTGCATTGTTTAGGAGACTATTCCAGAGGTGACAAGAACAGGAATCTTTCTTTCTGTGAACATCTATAAGCGTATAATTTATCTACGGATCTAAACTATTAACTTATATCTGTCTAAATTTATTGTTAAAAATGTAACAAAGATTACTACTATTTGCACATCTGTAAAATTCTCCTCATTTGTCTTATTTGTTGACAAATTTATTATTTGTCAACCAGTTGAAGAACATTATTCATGCATTTGACATTCTTTTCCCCAAAAATTAAACATGACACAACATAAATACGATTTTTTTCCAGCTATCACTGACAACGGCAGGATCTATTTTAAAAACATTGGGCAAAGTTTCACCAAGTCCAACTGGTAGTCCAAAATCAAAAGGGAAGAAAGAGGCAAAACAAGTAAGGCAGTCCTTCATATAAAAAACCTGCTTTTTTTCTCCCACAGGCGATTGCCATATGAATTGTAATAAATTGTGTAAGTGTTTTATGTTGTCAAGTAAACATTCCTTGAATCTCTCTGATCTAGAGGAAGAAAATTGTGGCCCTCCAGTTACTGTTAGTTACACTCTGCAATGTCAGTAGCCTGGGTTAATGCTGTATTGAAGCTATAGTTCAATATTTGGAGAACTGCACATTTCCCATATCTGTCTTTCTCTTTGAACCCATATTAGATTTATACATCCTGATGCAATAACTGATTTCCATATGGAAATAGATTAGAGGCACCAAAAATTATTGCTGTGCATTCCTACCCTGTGCTCCCATAAACCAGTGTGCAGTACCAAAAATATGATTAACACTATCATCTTTGGGCATCATCACCAGTTTGAGGAGTAAAAAACTGTCACCCTGCTTGGCTCCTCCAGTGCACCATGCCAGCCTCCTCCCCTTTTTCTTACTCTCAACTAATAAAGAAGTAAAACAGCAAGGAAAATCCTACTGATATGGTTAAAATAGCATCTCTTACTTTCTCCCCATGAAACTGATTAAAACCCCAAACCTACAAGCCTAAGAATGCTTCCTTGGAAGTAAGCTGTACTGAAAACAGTTGCTTAAATTCAGTTGCTAGTTCCTGCCACAGTATATCCATTGAATCAATTGCTGAATTGCATGTTAGCATGTAAATAAAACCCACTGACTCACTAGGTCTCCTGAAGGTCTCCTGAAGGTTTCAGTAGGTCTCCTGAAACAAGCAATTGGACATAGTTCATGTAAACTCATTGCATGTGATGTTTTCAGAAGCCCCTTAAGCTGATTTTTGTTTGCTAGAACTTATAACAGGATTTGTTTTGTTCCCCTCCCCTACCTCCTTGTGATCGGCTGGTAGAACTCCAAAACACTATAAACTCAATTCTCCAGTGATCTGTTAAATCTATTGAGGAAGTATTGAAGTTTGAGATGTAGAAAAATATGTGTGTACAAAATACAGAATGTTGTATTTACTGATATGTGGCAATCTACTGTACAGTTAAAAACTTACTAATATTTTGTTTACACTTTTTCTTTTCTCCTGAAGCCTGCTGCTGGTAAGGGTTCACCAACAACCCCTCCTAAGAAAGATAAACCTTCAAAAGAGACCAAAAAGGTAATAAAATGTTTTTGTTTATTTAATGTAAATGAAACAAAATCATTTACAACAAAACGTGGCCACATATTTCTCAGTCATGGTTTCTTTGAATAATCATAGCATAGGAATATACAAGCTTTTATCCATCTGGCTATCACAGTTTTGCTAGCCTTTTGACTCAGACTCCTTGGATGGTATGATACCAACAATGCTTCATACCATCTAATTTGTCTAGTCCTTTTAATGTAAATTTTTTTTTAAAAAAATTTTTTATTAAACATACAACAGAAATACAAAAAAAACACAATAAAAACACAACAATACAAAACAAAACATACAACCACACAGATAAAAAGAAAAATAGCAATTCTTAATACATAAAGTAATACCCTTCCTTCCTTCGACAGGAGGGGATACAACTTTCCATAATTGTATTTCAAAATATTTTACCTACCTACATACAAACCATACCAACCATTCATCCATGAACAATCCTTCTAACTTCTTACTCCTATCTTCACTCTCTCAAACATAAACTAACATACTTGACTTCTACCACCGAGCCATTGGAAAATAAACACAAAATCTTCTTGTATCCCTAAAAACCTTCTTATTCAATTAATCCTTTTACTGGTATCCTCGCTTCCACCTTGCTACTCTATATCAAACCTATAAATCAGTTCCTTACACCTACTCATGAATTATGTAACACTAAAAAATTAATGTTGTACTACTTTAACTAAATTAATTCAATTCAATTAATTCAATTATTAATTAATTTAATAATTCTAAAACCACTCCAACACTAGGAACACTCACTGCTTATTTATCCTACTTAGACCTAATTGCTCATTTCCCTTATCCAACACTATAATACCTACCCTTAATCCAACAAACTTCCTAATTATCTAACACTTATTAAATATAACTAGCTAAACATCCCCATTAAAGCGGCTTCGCCCCACTCTTCTTCCCAAAAAGGTTTTAATACTTCCCATTCCAAAAATGCTTTACCATTCGTTTTATCTTGCAATCTTAAGGTTAGTTTGTCTAATTCTGCTAATTCATACACTTTACACTTCCAGTCTTCTAAGTTTGGTGTCTCTTTGGATTTTCAAGATTTTGCAAATATAGTCCTAGCTGCATATATTAAGTAACACAAAATCCTCAAAGTTTCTTTCTTCAATATTATTTCCAATCCTGTCAAAATATTTAACAAATAAATTTCTGGTAGAAATGAAAATTTTATATTAAATATATTCTCTATTTGACTATGAATTTGTGTCCAAAATTTATTTGCTTTTTAAAAGCCCCCACATGTGATAAAAGGAACCTACTTTTTGACATTTCCAACATATGGATGCTTCCTTCCTTCTACTCATTTTAGATAATCAAAATTTGGTGTTAGGTACCATCTATAGTAAATCTTAAAAAAATTCTCTTTTTAAATTCCTAGTAAATTTTTTATTGATCTTCCGCGGAATTGCCATTGTTCAATTCCTATTGGATGACCTAATTTGGGGCCCCATTTTATCATATTAGTTTTAAAATTCCTCCTCAAAATCCTTATTTAATAATAATTTATATATCTTACTCAATGACTGTTTAGTTCCTAAGTTTTTATCTTAACAAATTCTGTACCCCCCAAACAAAATTCCTTTAGATTTTATATCTTCTTTATATCTTCCCAATAGTTGATTGTGTAGGAGCCAGTGTGAAGAATAACCTTCTCCCATTAATTCTTCTCTAGTTTTTGGTCTGACCATCTTCCTTTTTTTTTAAGTATATCCTTATACTTAACCATTTTTTTTATCTTTACTTTCTCAAATTTATAAAATGCTTCATGGGGGGAGGCCCAGGATGGTTTTTTTTTATTTTAATCTTTATTCCTTTTTCACAATATAATACAAACCATTCATAAACATCCAAAAAACCCTTGCATCCTTTTTTTTCATTTAAAATCTCATTTTCAGCCCCCCCCTTCCCCCCACCCCCAACATATCCCTTCCATACTTGCATTCACAATTCTTCCTTCCTCTTATTTCTTCTGTGTTCCAACTCCAAAGCTCAATATTTATGTATTTCCCCTTAAACCCTTTCCCTTTATTCGGGGACAAGACCTCTTTATCCGTATTTAATATTCTATTAATAACTTTCATATCTTTGTTCTTGTTTCTTTTACAATCTTTTATCCTTTATTTATTTTTTCCCCCCTTCTCTCCAGGGGCCTCCTTTTTAATTTTCTTCCTCCCCTACTCCTCATTCTACTTTTGGGGATTCCATTATAAATTCTACACACTTACTATATATTTTCTCACCGTATCCCAACTCTCCTCCTGTTGTCTTTGCCTTCTTCCCTAACCACCCCAAATTTTTGTCTTCCATCTCTTGCATTTCTGTCACTTTCACCAGCCATTCTTCCATTTGTGGTGTAATCTTTTTTTTCCCCATTTCTGTGCATATAATATTCTTGCTGCTGTCACTAGATATAAAATTACTCTCCAATACTTTCTTTTTGCTGTTGTCTCTACCTTCTGAATCATATTCAACAAAAATAGCTCCGGTATTAACGGTATTTAATTTGCAACATTGCCGTCATCCTTTCATGAATTTTCCTCCAATATTTCTTTGCTACATCACACGCTACCACATATGGAAGAATGTGCCATTATCCTTGCCACACTTCCAACATCTATTCTCTATTGTTTTCTGTATCTTATTAGTTTTGGGGGGTTGAAGCCTTTAAAAAACATTTTCAAATAATTCTTCTTTTAAGTTTTGTGCTGCCGTAAATTTGTTTGTATCTCTCCAACTGCTCTCCCATTGTTCCAAATCTATTACCCGTCCAATATTTTTATCCACTTTAACATTGTCCCATAGTTTCCGTTTCCAATTCCTGTTCCAACAATAATTTATTTTCTTAGATATCATTTGCTTTTTTGAATCTGTTATTATTTTCAGGAACGGGTCTTCTTGTTTTTTCAAATCTATCCCCTCTGCCTTTTTATCCAAATAAATTTTTCCCCCAATTGCCTATTTTGGGGAAAAAATGACATTTATAACCCTCAGATTCTATTTCTGTCCTTGATTTTAACTGAATTTTTTCCCCATTTCTCTGTTATTATATCTTTGTATCACACCCTTTTTTTTGGGTGTCCTTCCACCTCCCTACAGGCTTCATTAGTGATAACCATTGAGGTTTTCTAATGTAATAATTTCTCTTAAAATCCAACCATATTTTTAACAGTGCTTTTTAATATAATGATTTTAAATCTTTATCGATTTTATATTTCTCATACCACATATAAGCGTGCCACCCCATCCGTTTTCCCTACACCTTCCAGATTTAGTATTTCCTAGTCTTGTAACATTATCCATTCCCTGATCCATGAAAGACCGAATGCATTGTAGTACATTTTAATATCCGGAAAACTTAAATCCTCCTTATCTTTACCTTATTAAAAAACCCCCACCTGATTCTTGGTCTTTTTTACCCATATAAACTTTGTCAAATCCCTTTGCCATTCTTTAAATGGTTTTTCATTGTTTATAATGGGGAGTTTTGAAATAGAAAAATTAATCTAGGCAGCACATTCATCTTAAAAACCCGAAATTCTACCTAACAAAGACAATTTTAAACGAACTCCAATTTTTAAAATTTTTTTTTCTTTTCCAAAGTCTTTTTATAATTGCTTTCATATAATTCGTTGTTTCTCTTTGTTACCCAAATTCCAAGATTTTTAATTTTTTTCTTTTTTAAAATCCTGTTATCTGAACCAGTCTCTCTTCTTCCCTCTTAATAAAATTTTTCCCGTTATGATTTTTTTTTTTATCTTTGTTAATCTTAAAATTGCCACTTTTTCCCGTATTCTTCCATCACTTTTAAAAAATTTTCTATACACGCTTTTTGGGTTTTTCCAAACTTTTATCAACATGTCGTCTGCATACCCTTTTATTTTATCTCTTGTTTTTTAATCTTACACCCTTTTTAAATTTTAAAATATTCCTAATTTCATTCAACAAGACTTCTAACGTTATGATGAACAGTAACGGCAATAAGGGGGCCATCCTTTGCCTAGTACCTTTTTTTATCCTAAACTGTTTTGTTCTATCCCCATTAACTATAATTTCAGCCCTCTGTTCCCTATAGTTTTTTAATCCACTTTATAAATATTTTTCCCATTTTTATTCAATGTCTTACCATAGAATCCCATCTAATATTATCGAACGTTTTTTCCGCATCCAAAAAAATCAGTGCTATTTTTTTTTCATTGTTTTTCTCATAATATTCAATGATATTTAGTACAGTTCTTATATTATTTATTAATTTGCCTATTTGGTAAAAAACCATTTTGATCTCTATGTATCACTTCGTGTAATATTCCTTTTAACCTTTCCGCCAATATACCTGCAAATAATTTGTAATCAATATTTAAAGAGTGATTTTGGGAATTAAAATTTCCCCCGGTTTTTTTAAAATTTTTTCCCCTTTTTGGAATTCTTTTTTTATTTTGTTAAACAATTCCATCAATGGCTCTATTAGCTGATCTTGCATCTTCTTATAGTAAAAGGGTGAGAAATCCATCTGGTCCGGGCCCTTTTTGTGTATCCAATATTTTTATTGCGTCCTTTATTTCCTTAGTTGTTATCGTCCCCTTTTAACCCTTCTTTTTTTTTGTTCCTCTTTAATTTGCTGTATTGTCCGGTTCTTTAAATACTTTTCTTTTTTGAACCCTTTTATTTTGATCTCCCGTAGTATTTTGCCTTAAAACAATTATAAAATATTTCTTTTATTTCTCTCTGTTTTGTTTTTTTTTTCCCCCTTCCCTATTTATTTCCAAGTTTCCCCCCTTTTCTTTCTCTCTTTCTTTTTTTAAAGATAACCACCTTCCGGGTTTTTTATTTGCCTGTTCAAAATATCTTTCTTTTATCCATTTTAACTTTCTGTTGATTTCCATTTGATTTTTTTTTAATCTGATTTGAAGAGTTTTTAATTTAATTTACACCTTCTTATCTTTGGGATTTTCTCTCAAGTACTCTTCCTGTTTTTAATTTCTCCCAATATATCTTATATTTTTGTTGTCTTTTCTTTTTTTTTTAAAGTCCCTTTTTTTATTAAATGACCTCGTACTACCGCCTTACTTACGTCCCATACCGTTAAAAACCCTTTAATTGGTTTTGTCTTATTTTTTTATAAAGAATTTTATTATCCCCTTTTTTTCTTTTCTATTTTTTATCATTTTCAAAAGAGTATCATTCATTCTCCACTTTGTATTCTTTTTTATGTCTCTCAATTCTATCTGTATAGGGTTATGATCTGAAATTATTTTTGGTACTATTTCCATGTTTTTTTACTAGTTTTAACAAATTTCCCCAAATCAGAAACATGTCTATCCTTGACAGGGATTTATACACATGCGAATAAAATGTTAACCTCCAGCCTCTTTATTTAAAAACTCTCCAAACATCATGTAAATTAATAATTTGTATAATTTAAAGAATGAACCTGGAAGCTTCCCATGTTATTTTTTTTTTTTTCAAAGATGATGATCTATCAAATTTTTGGGACCCATCACACCATTCATATCTCCCAACATTAAAAGCCCCCTTTTCTTTTTTGAATATTTCAAAATCTCTTCTTTAACTTTCTCATAAAATTTACCCTTTTCTTCTAGTGGTGAATATATTGCAATCAGCAATACCCTTATATTCCAAAAGTTGTAGTTCCACTCCCAAAAATCCCCTTTTTTATCTTTAAATTTTATCTCTGGGGGTGTATTTTTGATTTATACATAGTACTACCCCTTTTTTTTTCTTTTTTTCTGACCTCAAAATACTTTTCCCTAATTTGGGGTTTCTAAGAACTTATTATCCCTTCTTATTCTAGTTTCTTAAAAAATACATCTGCTTTCACCTTTTCCAAATTATAAAATGTCGTCTTTTTTAATTTGAATTTAGTCCTTTTACATTCCAAGATATAATTTTCATAATCGTCTCTTCCTTCTATTATTTCCCCCCCTTTTTTTCCCCTTTTTTTTCTTTACCCCCCTCCCCCTTTTTCCTCAGATGTCTTCTTCTTCTGCGGGTTTCCTATTTCCAAATCTTGTTTTTGTAAACTTCCCCCTTTTTTCTTGTTCCACTTCCAAATTTCCCGATAGCTGTCTTTTTCATCTTGCTCTTCCCTTCTTTTGATCATCTCCTTGTTCCATCTTTCCTTCCTCTAACTCTTCTTGACTGCTTTGTCCTTTCTCTTGTCTTTTCTCGACTCCACCCCTTTTTCAGCCTTTCTAATTCTCTTTTCATTTTTACATATGCTTCCTTCGCTTGGCCATATCCGTAATTTTGTATCTTCTCTGTTTATATGAATATGATAGCCCCTCCATTTTTCCCACTTGTATACTATTTCCCTACTTCTGCAACAATTGTGTTAGGAATTTATATTCATGTCTTCTCTTCAAAACTTCGTAAGGTATATCTTTAAATATCTTGATCAGTTTTCCTTCATACCTTTGTTGTTTCTCGTAATTTATTTGCAATGTTTTCTCCTTAATTCTTGTCCTATGAAACAAACCACTACATCTCTGGGCCAATTTCTTTCCTTTTTCAACACTTAATTTTCTCCCAAAATTCTGTTATGCCCCTTTCCATATTTTTTCTTTAACTCCTAAAAATTTTCCAAAATTATTGGAATAATCTTCTCTTCTAGTGATTCTCCTGGGCCCTCTGGAATTTTCTCATTTTTTTACATTTATCTCTATACCTCATTTCATGTTGCATTAACCTCATTTCTTCCTGCTTTGATTTCCCCTTTATTGATTCCTTCTCTTTTTTCCCGTAGATTTGTTTTTTCCTGTACCTCATGTAAATCTCTTTTCATCACAGTAATGTCCTTGTTCATGTTCTCCATACTTTTCTTAAAAAACATCAAGCTCCTTTTTTATATCAGCTTTTTTTTTCCATTCATGTGTCTTTTAATTCTTTTCTCACTTCCATCCTCAAACTTCTAATTCTGCTATATGGCTTCCCGCTTCCATTGATCCCCTTCTCGAGGTGTCTATCAACTGTAATTGTGTTTTCGTTTGGGTTCTTGTGCCTTTTCTTGTTCCTGATGCCATTCTTTAATGTTTATTTTAAATTCCTATGTCTTCTCTTTTCTGACACTAGGTGGTGCTGTTATACTGTCTTGTTATTTACCTTCTCTTCAAGAGTTAATTACAATGTTTTCTTTTTTTCCAGCTTTCCCCTTCTTATCTCAAAGTGTCTCATTTAACCAGTCTCTCCTGTGTTTATATTCTTGCACTATCTCAAGGTCGTCTCTTTTATTTATTTTTTAGTGTAATACATCTCTCGTCTCCAACACCTGTAATCTCTGAAAATTTTATGCAATCCTGTCCCTTATATTCTTAATACCCCTTGATACTCTTTCATCTGTTATCCTGTTCATCTATTAAATATTTCTATTTTCTTGTTACCTTGTTACCTTTCTCACCAATATTTCTTTATCAATATTTTTTTACAATATAACTATACAAAGCTGTAACTATGGAAAAAATTTTTAATTAAAGCAAAATAGTGCAAAAACTTTTAAAAAACTTTTAAAAAAATTAAATATATAAAATTTAAATAATTCCCCAAAATACTTTAAAATGTATTTTTAAAAATTAAAAATTAACCCCCCCAAAACCATTTTCAAACCCCGTTTCCCTTTTCCCCTTTCCAAATTTGTCCCTTTTTAAAATTTTGTTTTCTTCCTTTTAATTTCCCTTTAAAAATTAAAAAGTTGGGTTTTACCACCACAAAATCCAAACCTTTTCCAACCCCCCCCAATTTAACCCAAACCTAACCCCACCCTTGAAATTCAGACCTCTTTATCGATATCCACCATATCCCGTTACCAAATTTAAAATAGCGACAGGCTTCGACCACCCTCGAACTTCAGTCTTTTATTCCCCACCCCTACGTTCCAATTTAAAGGCAACTCCAGCCTCCCCACGATTTTTTTCTCCGCTTGTCCCCTAATCGTACTTCAAACTGGGGATTATATTTTAACTTACGGGGGGGCCCCCTTACCCCGTTGGGTTTCAAAATCTTACTTCTCTCCAGCCCAAACCGTACCAGTCCAACACTTACCAACAACAAATTTAAACTTTCCATGAAATCCAGCGGTTTTTTTATCCAGTCCACTAAGTTGTTGGCGGCTCCCAAACCTCCTGCAAGCTCCAGCCGTGCCTGATTTTTTTTCCCCCCAAAATTTTCTTAGATTTCAATTTTAATTTAAGTTTTATTTTAAATTAAAGATTAGATTTGATTATGTCCTTTTCCCTTTTTATTAACTTTGAGCTGTTAACTTCAATTTTTTTCCTTTTAATTTTCCCCGGGTTTACTGTCTTTTATGTTCAAGTCTCCCCTCCCTCTCCCTCTCCTCTCTAAATTTTTTTGTTTTTTCGCTACACGTGGGATTTCCCCTTTACGTATTTCCCCCACCTCTTTCCTTGTATTCTTCAAAACAGCTCACCTTTTCAAAGTTGGAAAAATTTCCTTTGCGATTGGAACCCAATTTAAATTTTTCCCTTTCCCAATTTTTTTTCCCCTCATGAAATTTAAAAACCCGAAATCCCCTGGCCCCCCATTGCGGTGACTTCTTTGGCGAACGTGGTGGGTTGCGTGTCTCTCCTTCGGCACTCAAAAAACCTTCTTTTTAGTCGAAAAAGGGGACTTAAATCCCCTTTGGCCCCCGGAAATCCCTTTTCCCGGGGGGGGGCTCCTGCGATGATCCTTTTAGCAAATTCACCTGGTGACTTTTTGGGGTTCCCCCCGCTCCCCAAAGGGATTCCCGGGCCTGGGTTTTTTCCCAAAGTTAAAACTTTGGTTTTACAGGGTGGTATTTTTTAAAAACAATTTTTTCCCCCAATTTTAAAAAATTTGGGAAAATCACCCTTAAAAAAGTTCTGTAATTATTTTATTTAATTTTTTTTTATAAAAGCAAATGGCGTGCCAACCAAAATGTTTTGTTAAATCCTTTAATTTTTAAAAATTTAATTCTCAAAAATTTTTATTCTTTGGTCCAAAAGTGGAAACCATGATAAATTTTAATCTTGGGAATTTCCCCCCTCCCTTTTCCTTAGATTCTTTTTTTTTCCATTTTATTTTTGCTTTTCCTTTCCTTCCATATAAATCTTTCTTTCCCCTTTTTAAATTTTTAAAGGGGTTTTGTTAAAAATTTTGGGAAGTTTTTGGGAAAAAGGGAAAAACATTTTTTTGGGGGAAAAGTTCATTTTTTCCCCTGAAATTCTTCCCCAAAAAAGGGTAAATTTTAAGTTTTTCCTTTTTCAAATTAATTCCCCCTCCCTCCCAAATTTTTTGTTTTTTTTTTGGTTCCTTTCAGGAATTTTTAAAAAATTGTTTTATTTAAAATTTTTTTTTCCTTAATGTTTACCTTTTTTAAACCTTCCCCCCTTGGCCCTTTTTTTTAAAATGCTTTTTAAATCCCTTTAAAAAATTTCCATTCTTGCAAATTTTTGGTTTTAATTATTTTTTTTTTTCCCTTTTCCAATTTTATTTTTAAATTTCTTTAAAAATTGGGGAATTCTTTTTTTAAAATGGAACCCAACTTGACCATATTCTTTTAATGTTTTTTAAGGGTATAATTTTTTTGTTATGGATCCTTTTTAAATTTACCCCTATCATCAGCAAATGCTTGTAGTTTAAAACTGTCCTTTTTTTTATGCCCATTTGCCTTTTATTTCTGATTCTGATATTTAAAAATTTTTTTAAAACCCTAATGAATAATGGGGGGTAATTTGGGCCCTCCTTTTTCCCCATTTTCTTTAAATATTTGATTTGTCCCCCCATTAATTTTTTTAATTTTTCCCTTTTATCTCCATAGATGGGGTTGTACCCACCCTATGTATACCCAAACCCCCTTTTCCCCTTACCTTAAATTTTAAATTTTTATCTTATATTATCAAAAGCTTTTTTCCCCATTTAAAAATACTTAAAGCCAATTTCTTCTATTAAAATTTTTGATAAAATTTTTACTATATTATTATTCCTTATATTTTTTTCTTAAAAATTTTACCCAAAAACCATTTTTATTGTGTGTATCCAATTCACCAAACTTTCTTTCTTATTTGCTAGAATCAAATAAAAATTTTATAATCAATGTTTAACAAAAATGGTTATAATTTTTTTTATTCCCTTTTTTTCCCTTTCCCCTTTTTTGGAATCAATTAAAAATATTGAAATCTTTCCCCCCAAATTTGGAATCTTCTAATTTTTTAAAGGGAATTTAAATTTCCTGGACTAAAATAGGGTTAAAGGTCTGGAAATGTTTTTTAAAATATTCTTTTAAATCCGGTTTCCGGGCCCCAGCCTTTTCCCTTTCCTTTTTAATTTTTATAATACATCTTGCATTTCCTTCCCAAAATTTTCCTTTCTTTTTTTTCCCTTTTTTTCTCCGACAAATCCCCCACAATACCATCTCTTGTAAATACTTATAATACTTTTATTTTTCTTGGGGTTAAACTTTCTTTAAATAATTCTTCAAAATAGTTTACTAATACATTTTTTAATCTTTTTTTTGTTGATGATGGGCAATTTTTCCCTTATTTCCATAATAATATTTTTATCTCTTTCTTTTTCAAATTTTTTGCCCAAACCCCCTACCTTTGGGTTTTTTCACATATTCAAATTTTTTTTTTTTTAAATATTTCATTTTTTTTTAAAATTTTTCCCTCATCCCAAAAAAGATAATTTTTCCTCCCCATTTTTTAAAGATAAAAATTTTTAAATTTTTGGATTTTTTTAATTGTTTTTTCTCCCGTAATTTGTTTACAATATTTGTTTTCCTTTTTTTTCTAATTTGTTTTAAATACATTTGTTTTTTGGGTTTTAAATTTTTAAAGTAAATTTTAAACCCCTCCTTCATCCACATGTACCCCTTTTTGTTTAACACATTTTTGGTCTAGGCAAAAAGTTGGGGGGAAAAAGTTTCACCAAATTTTCTAGTCATGGACACACATTTAGGTAAAAGGTAGGCTACGAAGGGAAATTCGGCCTGTCTTGCTCAAATTAAAGATTAGCATTCATTGATAACGCTGCCAATTTTGATACACTTTAGTTATGTTAAATTTAAAAAAAAATCCACTTTAAATGACAGTAAAACTTTGTAACCTCCTTCAGTGGCTCAATGGGTGGAGCTTTTGTGCATTAATAACCATGTTAAGGTCCCAAGAAGGGAACCTGTGTATTGTTGGGAATGATTTCAAAATAGCCCCCTTGAGAAACCTCTTTACATTCAGATGTCTCAACAGTGGCTCTCCTTCCATACTTAATATTGCTGAAAAAGCTGTGACCTGTCTCTTAAGAGTATTTGGCCTCAACCCTTTGTTGATGCTTACCTGCAAAAACTGCAGAACAGGAGATACTTTTACATCCTTAACTGAGACCGATTTCGTTCTACACCACCTCAGAAGGACCTCCCATGTCCTATTGCATACCCTCTGCATGGAATCCCTTTGAGAAGCCAAAATGGTTTCCACCACCTTCTTGGAATAGCCTTCGTCGACTAGATATCCCTGTTTAATTTCTATGCAGTCAGACTCAACCACTCTGGGTCTGGATGAAATACTGGCCCCTGATGGAGCAAATCCTCATGCGTTGGTAAATGCAGCAGAGGCTCTTAAGCCATTTGCATCGTTAGGGGAAACCATAGTCTTCTTGGCCAGTGTGGTGCAACCAGTAATAAAGAGGCCTTCTCTTGTTTTATTTTGAGAAGTACTCTCTGTGTTAGCTGAATTGGAGGGAACGCATAATGCACCCCTTGTGGCCAATAAACTGATAAAGCATCATGTGCCTCTGCATTTCTGCTTCCATCCATGGAAAAGAATTGCCATAACTTGGCATTCTCTCCAGATGCAAAGAAATCTACTTACAAGGGACCATAACTTTTCTCTAGCTGCTTGAATATCTCCTCATTGAAGGACCACTCTCCTGGATGAATCGAGTTCCTGCTGAGGTAGTCTGCTTGCGCATTCAACTTTCTTTTACTTATACTGCTGTTGTCGATTTCACATTTCTCTCTGCTCAACTGAATAGCTTGGACAATTCTGTTATCAAAGGCACTAAGTAAAGACCTCCTTATTTGCAAATATAAGCTTTCACTATCATGTTGTCGTGAAGACTTGAACATGTTGATCCTTCACAAATTCCGCAAATCTCAGAAGAGCCAATCTTACTGTCTAGTTTTTTGTCTACCACAGTCCAGAGGCCTTTCACTGAGTAACTGTTACAATGTGCCCCCCAACCTAATAGGCTTGAGTCTGTCGTAATGTGAATTGTGTTTTGAAGACTTACAGCAAGACACCTTCTGCACATTCTTCTTTTTCACCACCAGTTCAATTCTAATTGCACCTTCTAAGGCAGTAATACTTGGTAATGTCTCCTTGCTCCTATCGCTAACTGATGAGGCAATAGTAGCCTTTGAAGAGACTTGGAATGGAACTTGCCCCACTGCACAAATTGAATAGTTCATATTAGAATTCCCACTAGCTTTGCTAACTACATCAAACACTGATTTTTAAAGTTCACATCTTGGTTACCTCCTGTTTCGACTTCATTAATCTGTCTTGAAATAGATACAACCTCTCCACTGTGGTATGTATCATTGCCCCCGAGTGGGTCAAAGTGTTTGCTGGTTTCAGCTGGCTTTTCTCATAATTTAGGAGGAAACCATAGTTCTCCAAAATCTGGATGGTTAGAAATACATCCTCCTGCAACTTTTCTTTTGTCTTTGCCTTTAACAAAATATCATCCAGTAGGAGTGTAGCTGAACACCTCTTACTCATAGGTGTGCCACTAATGGAATCAGTACTTTCATAAAAACTCTTGGGGCTGATGCCAGGCCAAAAGGCAATGCCTTGAACTGGAAATGATGATCCTGGTATTGAAACCTTAAATACTTCCTGTCTGCCACAGATATTGCAATGTGGAGGTATGCCTCCTTGAGACCAGGAAGTCTCCCACAGATAAATTTTCCTGTATCGTCTACAAGGTCTTCATCTTGAACGTTTGATATCGCACAAATTTGTTGAACTATTTCAGGTTTAATCCTGGTCTGAACTTCCCGTTGCTTTTGGGTATCGTACAAAATATGGAATAAACTCCTGAAAATCTCTGGTTCTGAGGTACCTCCTCTATAGCCCCAGTGTTTTCTAAATGATGAACTTCCTGCCAAACAATCCTCCATCTGGCCTTGTGCTTGGATACCAGTGAGGGTAGAAATTTGTTCCTCAGCCTTTTGTGGAAATAAATTTTGTAACTGTGAGATACCACATTGATTACCCATTGATCCACAGAGCGTAACTTGTTTCTTTTCCTTGGTTTCCACTAACACCTTGTCTAGTGCCAGTGCTCCAAACAATAGTTCTCTAAATGAGACAAAGGCTAAATTATTGAGGGATTTCTGGTCTGCCTCCCAGTGTCTTAACCACAAGGACCTCCGTGCTATAGCTACTGCATTCATATTTCTAGCTACAAAAAGAGTAGCATTATGTCCTGCATCTGCAACATACTTTAAACCTTTTGAATCCTCTCTACTGCTTTCAAAAGCTCCTACATACTCAAATCCTGTGCATCCAGTATATCCTGTGTCCAAAGAACAGCAGCTCTCACAAACACTGATGCCGCTACCAATGTTCTTATTAGTAATGCCACAGTTTCATGTGCTTTTTTTCAGAGCTGTCTCTGGTCTCCTCTCATCTACCTCTTTAAGTTGTGTGCCCCTCCCCCACTCTCTGGGGACAATTGTTCATGACACCAAGCCTGCAATTGGAGCATCCACCAAAGGTACCTTAAAAAACTCCATATCCTTTTTTTAGAAGAGCGTGTAACTTCTGAGAATAGCCCAACAGTTTTTGTATTCCACTGAGATGACCATTCACACACAACCAGATCCTTAAACAAGTCTGGCATTGGCATTTCTTCCCCCTGTATTTTTCTCTTCCTAGTGGCAGAAGCCTCCTTACTGTCTTTAACTTTTTTACCTTCCTCCATTGTTTGTGAATCATTACAATCCAAACCTAACATCTACACTACTCTTTTTAAAAGACTGTGAAAATTCTCAAACAATCTATCAGACACTGTCTCACTGTCCTCTTCCTTGTCTGAAGAATTCCACTCCTTATCATCAACTATGTCCATTAACTCATCCTGAAAGTCCGCATCTTCATCCATACTTGCCTCCTCTTACTGACTTCTACTTTAATTAATTTATATTGAATTTTTTGTCCTCTGAAGTCCAGAGGCCTTGCACTGATTGTTTGGCAGGAAATTTATCATTTAGTAAATATTGGAGCTATAGAGGAGGTACCTCAGAACCAGAGATATTCAGGAGTTTATTCCATATTTTTTACAGTACCCAAATTTTGCCCAAGACGAATACATGCATTAGAGTGGAAATGGCACATTTTGGATATAAGAAGAATGGTTAAAATTTACATTAAAAGAACTAGACAAAGCAGGACATTCTGAAGCGTTGTTGGTATCATACCATCCAAAGACTTTGAGTCAGAAGGCTAGCAAAACTGTGATAGCTAGATGAATAAAAGCTTGCATATTCCTATGTTATGATTATTCAAAGAAACCAAGACTGAGGAATGTGTGGCCACATTCAACATGATCTAAGGCAACCAGTGTGGCATATTCAGTTACAATATTGTTAGAGGAAGTGTGTAATGCAGTTGGATGGAAAAAGCCAACAACATTTATCAGACATCATAGATTAGACAAATATAAATCAGCACGAGCGGCATTCAGTCACACAGTACTGCAAGTGATAGACTGTTATGAGAAGGAAAGACTACCCAAAAAATAGCAGCTTTGGAAGTTCCAAGACGTAGTGGATTGATCCTCCTACCATCCTAAGAATGAGAAGTTGGTACTTAAATGAATGGTCATTCTGGGATGACAGGAGGAAAAATCCACACCCGCCATTGGGAAAAGAAAGAAAGAAAGAAAGAAAGAAAGAAAGAAAGAAAGAAAGAAAGAAAGAAAAATAGATAGAGGTAGATTACGCTAGGAAAGGAAACTGACCAGGTAGGAGAGGAGCCTAAAGAAAAAAAAACAGGACAGAATATAGAAGGCTCCTGCATTGGCTGGGGTAAGGGATTAAACCCAGATGTGGTGGATTGTTCCTCCTATCATCCCAGAATGACCAGCGACAACTGAGGTAAGTACCAATTTCTCAATCTACTGGGCAAATATTGAAGTTTCAGATGTAGAAAAATATGTGCATGTGAAATACAGTGTTGTATTTACTAATATGTGGCAATCTACTGTACAATTAAAAACTTACTAATATTTTGTTTACTTTTTCCTTTTTTCTGAAGCCTGCTGCTGGTAAGGGTTCACCAACAACCCCTTCTAAAAAAGATAAACCTTCAAAAGGGATCAGAGAGGTATTTTTAAAACAATGTTTTTACTTATTTAATGTAAATGAAACAAAATCTTCCTTCACATACAAGTCTTATTTTCAGGTACATCAGTTACTAAAGAGAGGTCTGTCCCAATTATCTGTAGTTTGGTTAAAACCAGTGGGGGAATAATGCAGTTTTGGATGTCAAGGGTGTGTGTGTGTGTAATATAGAATTCATATCTACTGTTATTCTATACAAACATAACAATCTTTTTTTTACCTTTTCTTTTTCCTAAAGACTTCACCAACAACCCCTCCTAAAAAAGAAAAAACTCTCAAAGACATCAAACAGGTACAATCTGTTATGAAAGAGAAATCTAAGCAGAAAGGACCAATTGAAGCCTTACCAGCAAGTGTGGAAGAATGGGCTAGCTATGAATGCCCTGAAGAAATTAGAGAGGCCTTCAAACAGGACTCAAGTGGCTGTGCTGTGAACAGGAACACCATTTTAGCACCTGTAAGTAACATGAAATTGGCTTAAGGAGGTTTTATTTTGGCCTGTATTTGATTTATTTTATATAGAAAGACAGATTTCCTATGGCAAAATGTTATGTAAGAGATGAGCAACAGCTATAAACAATACTGTCCTCCATTTGGCTACAGTATTTATTCAGCTTACCTGTACTCAAGCTCTTAGCAGAAGCTCTTGGAAGAACTAAAGTTTCCATAATTTTAACCAGGGCTATCGCCCTGGATGACAGAACATCTGCGAAAGCCAACATTGACTTCAGGTAAGTGGAGGAAGGAATGTTCATTTGAAGGGTAGAATTCTTTTTAAGGAGTGACGTAGGGAGAGGTTTTGGAGGATGTAGGAGGATAATGGAGATGGGTGGGGAAAAGCCAAGAATTATTCTCTACTTTGTAATCAGATTCCAAGCAGAAGAATTTGGGAATTTGTATAATCCATCTTTCCCAATGGCAGCTTAGTGTACCATTGGAGAATATTACATCAGTAGACTTGTCCTGGGAAACTGTGAATGAAGAATTGCAACTGAACTATTTCAGTTTGTCCTGTGTCTGCTCCTCCCTTAATTTCAGTTTGTCCTGTGTCTACTCCTCCTCCTCTACTTCTCCCTTAATTTTCAGACACGCACCTTATACTACCTAGACCTATTAGTTAAGGAGCTGCAAGCAATTTTGTGTACTCACCTGACTCTTCCAGTTCTTCATCTGGCTGAGATCATTGCTCGTGATGTTGCAGAAAGCAGAAGTCTGTCAGATCTCTACCATCTTCGGTTTGTATTCATTACACTGAGGTTACAAGTAAAATAATTAAATTCTCTGAGACGTGGTCAGAAAACATCCAAAAGTGTGCATTGCAGAAGAAATAAGGCAATATGATTCAGGAGAGATAATGCAATGTGACTCAGATCTAGTTTATTCTGTTATCCTCTAGCTCTATGAGCAGTTCTTTCTTTGCTTTGCCTTATGTAAGAATCCATCTACTGTCCTTCCCTCTTGATTTTTTTCTCTCTTCAGTCTTCATCACTCTGCTTCTATTTGCTCTTTATACACACGCACGCGCACACACTTCATCTTACATTTTATCTGTCTCTGCTTCCCCATCCCTGCATAACACTGGGCAAGGAGGTGAAAAAAAGGCTTCAGCTGCCAAGAAAAGGCCTGCCACTGTGATAATGGGGCTTCTCATTATCTAGGCTTAGCTAAAGGGGGATACTTCCCTCTTCAGGTAAACCAAGGGTTAATGAGGTGTTGGGATTACATCAAGGGTCACAGGGTGAGAGTTGACCAGCCAAAAGGAAGAGAGGTGGGCATCTTCAGGATGTTTTCAGATGCTTCTTGGGAAAAGTTATAAAACTTCTGTGATGCCATGTGGCCAGAGAGAAGAGAGAGGAACCGAGAGAGAATGGGATCTGGGCCAGTGGCAGACTGGAGGCCCCATGCCTCGTCTCTTGGCCCCTCCCATCTCCTTTAGACCATCTAAGCCTATAACCTAATTGTGAGTAACTAGAAATAAGTAGTTAGTCGCGTTAGGGATGTTGTTATTTTGGGAATTGGCTGATCTTAAGAATGTATCTGTGCTTTTGTATCTGTTTTTTGTAACTTCTTGTAACTAAGTGTACCTGGGAGGGAGGAGCCTCTCAAGTGTGAAATTGTCTTGTTTCTGTGCATGCCTTGAATAAAAACCTTCTGTAAAAACCTCCATTCTCACTATTTCCACGCCAGGCTTGGCACACGCTAGATAGACTCTCTCATTCAGAAGGGAGAAGGGGAGAGGGTGGAAGACCCTTAAGCTTAGAAATTGTTAGTTCTGGACAGCGTCTCACTGTTCTGTCCAGCGATTCATAATTCAGAGAGTGGTGGCAGCATACCTGATAACGCTGGGGAAATTGCCAGCCTTTTCAAGGGTGGGAGTCAGCCTTTGGGGGCTGGCAAGAACCCCAGTAGAACGCTGGAGGAATTTCCAGTCTTTGAGGGACTGGAAATAAACACCAGTGTAACAACCACAAAGCAGTCTGCCTTACTAAGCATCCCCAAGATACATTTCTCTAATGACAATTACTCCATACCAATCATACAGTGAGCTTCCAGACAAATTACCATGGAGACAGCTGCTTCAGCATCTTCATTGTCAGCCCTGCTGGTGCTCTGGGAATCAGTCACTCTAGACCTCTGCAGTTCGTCAGTGCTCCAGGAACAATGTCAGAATGATTCAGAAGACAACTTTACAGTACCTCAACAAGGTTATATTTGCCCTTCAACTATCTGGGGCCCAATGGAGCTGTTCCTTGTTCCTTCCCTGCCCCTCCCAAGATATGTAGCCATTTTAAAGCAAAGATTCACTTGACCAAACTGCTTTCATTTTCAAAAAGATGGTGATGGGCTGACTTCAGACAGCCTGCAGCACACATTCCTTCAGCTTCTGTCAGTTCTGCCATGGAGATCTTAGGATATATTAGAGCTTTATCACATGACCTTGCCCCTTCTGGGGGTGGGGAAAAGTTAACCCACATTTCAGGATGCCTCTCATACACACAAAATACCTTTATTCTAATTACCAATGTCACTTTTCTTTTCCTGCCCTTTGTAAACTTATTTTTGCTCTGGGCTGTGGTGTGCAAGTTCATTTTCTTTTATCCCTTTGTTGTTGTGTGCTTTCAAGTCATTTCCAACCTACAGCATCTCTAAGACAAATATTTCGTGGGGTTTTCTTTGCAAGATTTGTTCAGAGCAAGTTTGCTTTTGTCTTCCACAAAGTCACACACTGGGTTTCTGTGACCAAGTGAGGGTTCAAATCCTCATCTCTCAGTGTCCTAGTCCAATGCTCAAACCACTAAGCCATGCTGGCTCTCCTTTATCCTTTATGTTGTGTTAAAGCAGTGCTTCTTAAGCTATCTGATGTGGTGGGTTGACAGTATTTTCCCAAATGTGTCAGAAACCAGCACCATGTTTGTGACTGTTCACTACATTTCTTTCTTTCCTTGAAACTGACCCCAGACCAGCAATCAATAGCTCATGTACTAGAACAGGTCACCACTTTGAATAATATAAATGTTAAAGCATCTTCCACAGATTATTATGTTGTGCCAGTGAAGTATTCATGTGAGTTTTGAGAGAGTGTGTTGGAAGAACTGTTTGCCCTTCACTTATTTCACTGGAAGCACTGTCCACATACTGTGAGACTGGGTTGTGCCCTTTTTCAACATAGGACAACCATTCCCTTTCTCTTTCTTTCTTTCTTTCTTTCTTTCTTTCTTTCTTTCTTTCGTTTTTTACTTTCCTGAAATGTTTCTGTATATGTACATAGGATATAAGCCCACTGTGATTGTTGGGAACAAGTGTCACTCTGTGGAGCAATAAAAAATTGGAAACTACTTAACTTTTCCCCATTTCAAGCTGCTTTTCACCATTTGGTATAGCAACAAGTGGGATGAATGGCACTGCTAAGAAAAACTGGAAAATCAGAAAAGAGTTAAATATTCTCCCTTTTGCCCTTAATTCTTCACCTTACAGTTTCACCCACTGTTTATCTTGAAGTGTCAGTGCAGCGGCCACTGAATATGTAGTTCCAGTGTTATGCTCTGGATAATCATTCCAAGTTGCCTCAACCAAAATGGCAATATGTTAATTACAACAATGTTACTTGTGCAAAATGGCTTTCCAGACCAGAAAGCATAAAAGAAAATTCCTGTTTTAAAGATGTTTTAACTGTAAAACTGTTAATTATTAGTGCAGACTATTCTGTTTATTATTTAAGAACAGAAAGCTAGCTGCTTCCCTGAATATGCAATTTTTCATCCTACTGAATTTTAAAATGTTGATGGTGAACTGACATTTCCTGCAGGTGCCTGTCTTGCCATCTCTTCATAGAATGTTTCCTGAATGAAATCAGATCCACTTTTGAATGGGCTTGGGCCAGGCTAGAACTTGTATTTTAATTATTTTTTTACAAGAGCAACAAATTGTGTTGTTTATTTTCCCAGACTTTCCGGTATATGTTTAGATTTAAAATTGTGTCAAGCATCATCATATCACGAGAAGGCAGTGGGTGGAGTATACATTAATGAAATGGAACAAGGAAGGTATGATAATTCTAAATCAAAATATATGGTTGTGCTTTGGGCGCTTGCATGATTAATTGTGTGCCACAGTCTAAAGCAGTAAGCTAACAGAAAGCCTTTAAAACCATTCACATGGAACCATTTGTACATCAGCAGTGCCAAAAATGTTGAAATCCAACCAAATCATCTCTTTGGCACAGAAGGAAAGGAACTGAATCCAGCTCGAGCTCCTGAAAAGATGAGCAGATTTTAACTTTAAAGGGGGGGGCATTTATGGATGCAGCCCAAAGTATTACATCAGGCAGAGGATCTGAAAGTCCATATCCAGATGCGCACTCAGTTTCTTTCCATTTTCAGAGCTTGCCAAGCTGGATTGTAATGGTATGCTTTAGACTGATTTGGTGCCCTTTGAAGTAAGAGTAAGCTTTACAGTAAAACAGTCTTTATAACCGAACTAAAGGAATTAAGTTTGAGAGGTTTGTCATGCACACCATCTAAGAGACTAGCATAAGTATTTTTGTCTGTTAAGCTGTAAATATTCTACAAAATAAGTTAATCTCTTTCTTCCTTTTCTCTGCTTTAGGTTTAGGCAAGAGATTGCATTTAAAAAGGAGAATGCCCTGAAAGATCATCAAAAGGGGACAAAATTATTTAACTCTACAAAACCAGATGATGGGGATCAGTGTAAAAAAAGGCTCACTGCAAAGGACAAGGTAATTTACAGCCATTTTACATACACCCAGTATATATATACACTGAGTAGTGGCAAGCTATCTCAAAACATTTTGCTGCCTTTCAACTGTTTATTGCTTTTAGAAACAAAGTTTGTTAAAAGCCTGCTGTGTAATAAGTGAGTTTTGACATATGGACACACTGGGTCTCTCTCCCATATTTTAGAATTTGAAAAAATTGTTTTATGCACAGTCTGCATGCTAATTAATAGACTGTGCAATGCCTACAAAATGTCAAATCTTTCTAAAAAGAAGAGTAATTTCTAGACTAAAATATTTTACAGATTTTGGAACTAAATCCTATTACTGAAAAAGAATTAAGTGGGATCTCTTTCCCCTACTTGTGGATAGACAAGGCTGAAGTCTTACTCCGCTTATGTTTATATCAACCAGCAAGACTACTGCTTTCAGAAGCACACCAAGCAGCTCAGGTAACTCAGACTTTCTCCCCAAAATGTCATAACTAGTTCACAGTTTTGCACGGAAAACAGCCTTTGATCATGTTCAAAGCATCTTTATTGACTGTGCATCACTTCAGAGTCCTGGTGGGCTGAGAGGTGATAGATAATGGCAAAAATGAATTAATATGCACTGGTCCCAAAGAGTCCAGGTGCCATTCCACATCTCACCCTCGGGAGAAAAAGGCTTCTGTGTCATACAGTAGGTACGTCACTTTGATCAGGCAGTAACTTAGGCCCT
The DNA here is from genome assembly GCA_948472985.1 of Iguana delicatissima. Classification (NCBI taxonomy): domain Eukaryota; kingdom Metazoa; phylum Chordata; class Lepidosauria; order Squamata; family Iguanidae; genus Iguana; species Iguana delicatissima. The sequence continues at coordinate 180,207 of CAOKZL010002481.1, read as the reverse complement.
TATTGCACTACACTGTGATCCTGTGTCATCCCGATCCTATCCTGGCAATGGCATTGTTTGGGACACACTCCTTCCTTGTGCCGTATACCTGCCCTCTTCCTGGGCTGTCACATGGAAGGAAGCACTTGAGAGCGCTTTCACCCTTCCTGCATGCCCACAGCTGGTGGGATTGTTGCACAAAGGGAGGCCATTACCAGTTTTTTTTCTGGTAATGGTTTATGGCGCTATTGCAACAGCTAGGAATGCAACAGCAGTGGGATCACAATGACATCGTGTGACAGCACACATTGCAGACTGGCAGCAATGTGTCCCCATGCCAGGATGGCACTGTGGTGCCGATCTTTCATGTTATTTTTCTGAAGAACTTGCCCAGCTTTCACATTTTCTTGCTTTGAACTATTTATTCAAAATTCATTCTTTTGATATTCAGCTTGCAGAGCAGTGTTCTACATGTCTTCTCAAAAGAAAGTCCCAACAACAATTATTCTCTTATCTGTATAGGAATGCAAACTTAGAAATATACTTTTAAAGAAAAAAAAACTTTTCTCAGATTTGTCTTTTTTTTTTAGTCTGCCTACCTTCCTACCAAGCCTCAAATTTCCTTCTGGAACTAAATTATCTTAGCTTAAAGCATGGGCATTTCATTTCACTTCTGCAAATTGATTGCGAAGGGAAAGTGCTGTAAATTTCCCATATTCAAGAAGAAAGTGCCCATGTGATGGACAGTGAAACTTGAAAGACTTTTATGTTCTACCATAGGGGTGAGGAAAGTGCAGCCTCCAAGGCTGGTTTTTTTTGTTTGTTTTTTGTTTGTTTTTTAGTTCCCTGGAACCTCTGGCCTTCCAAAAGAAAACTATAGCTTTTTTTGCAAAACTCCCCCCCCTTTGCATGTCACACAAAAACTAGGAGGCAGTGAGAGGCAATTTCACGGCTCCCGCACCCCTCCAGCAGGGTTGTTTCAGGCCCCAGAGAGGTCTTTAGTTAACAAAGAAATAAAGTAGCAATCATTTCCAGTTCACTTCCTAGGCAAATAACGTTTTTTAAATCCAGGTCTAAAACAGCCCAAGGAGCCCCCCCACACCAAAAAAAAAGATAGCAAAATTGCACTCCAGGAAATGCCAAAGGTCCCTCAAGGGACTAATTGCACCCCCAGCTCCTGGAAGTCACCATCACTTTTCTTGTATGTGTGTATGTGCATATGTGTGTTTGTGTGTGTATATGTATATATATATAGAGAGAGAGAGAGAAAGAGAGAGATTTTGTGTTCTAATATGTATATTGACATCTTACTATAGATCCCTTCTTTGAGAGGATATCCATTTTATCCATTTTTTTAAATTTAATTTTTTAAGAACATTGAATGATAATTATAGGTGTATTTCATCTATGGTTGCACAATTTTCTGTACGATCTGCCTAGATCAGGGGAGAAGAGTACATTATAATTTGTTAACTTGAAAGGGAAATGAACTAGTATTGTTGGTGTGGACCAGACTATAAAATGAATCCAGACTTAGTCCTATTGAGAGTAGTCCTGTTGAAATCATTGTTAGGTGTGACTAACTTAAGTTCTGTTAATTTTTTTTTTTTTTTGGTTATTTTTCTATTTGATTAACATTTTCTAAATTTTCGGTATTAGAAAAGCTTGAGTTATGCAGGAAGACTTACTTAGATTGTAAATATTGGTGCAAAAATGCAAGAGTCACTCATTTTAAAATCTGAAATGTCATTTTTCTAGGAAATGAATGACCCATGTACTATATCACGGTGCCTTTATCTTCTGGCTGGACTAGCTAACTTGGAAAAAAATCACGGACAAGCTAAAGCTCTGCTTGAAAAGGCACAGCTGATAGGAGGAAATGAAAAGTTTTGGCACAACAGCACTTTGTGCCTCACAGATGCAATTTTAGGAGATGTCAGGGAAGGAAAGGAAAAAATGGTAAGAAAGTAATCTGCCTTTTTATCTCTAAAAATAGAAGAGTAAATATGAGCTATTCAGTTCAGTTTATTTGGCCTAAATACCCTCAAGGCACCAGATCATGTCTGATCTTGGAAATTAAGCAGGGTCAGCCTGCTTAATACTTGGATGGGAGACTGTCAAGAATACCAGAGGATCTAGGCTATATTTCAGATGAAAGCAATGGCAAACCACTTCTGAGTGTTCCTTGCTTAAGAAAACCTTATTAAATTCATGGGCTCGCCTTAAGTTAACATGTGATTTGAAGGCAAATATACACACGGTTCAGTTTATAGAACTGCAATGACTGGCCATTGCATGTAGGTTATTTGTTTATACGGTTGGCTCTCTACATGTGTGGGTTCAGCACTCATGAGTGATTATTCATGTTTTTAAAAATATATTTAATTTATTCATGTTTTTAAAAATATATTTAATTTATTCATTTTAAAAATTCTTACGTATTTACCCCTGCCACAAAAAAAAAAGTTCTTTCTAAGAACCTCTAGATTCTCCAATATGATTCTGTGGTCCACCTCCACCAGAAGTGGACCACAGAGTTGCCCAGGAGGACCTAGAGATTCCTACAACACTTCTCTAGGTATTGCTAAGTCCTCCAGCATGATTCTATTGCCCACTTCCACTGGAAGTTGACCTTAGAGTCACACTGGAGGACCTAGAGATTCCTAGAGAAGTGTTCTCAGGTAAGAAAAATAGTATCTGTGATTTTTTTTCTTGTTCCACTTTCATAGATATCTTGTGCCTCTAACCCCCACAAAAGTAGAGGACTTGTATTTTTCCCACCTAAGTAAAATGTTTCAAGATCCAACTTTAAATTGCATTTGTAGTAGTGCTACCCCAAAATGTGGATGACTTAGGGGTCCACCCACAATACCAGTGCCTCTGTGAGAAGGTGGGGAAAATTAGCTCAAAGAACAGGCTTGTGAGAGGGAGTAACCTTACCAGATCTTTTACACTTATGTTTACCAGTACTAATGCAGGGGAGAACCAACTGAAGATCCAAAACCAAACTTAATATGTTTTATCGGGGGAATTACAATCATGCACACAAGATCCAAGCAGTCACACAATCACACAAGACTAGCTGAAGGAAAAGGGAGCAAAGTTTTGGATAGCACGATTTTAGGATGAAGTAGGTGATATTTACCAAGCCAGAAGAGCAGCGAAGAGGCAATGTGGCTTAGATGCAAGTCTGAGGACAATAAACAATTGGGAATTGGAGCAGCAAAATGGCAACCAGAAATCAGTGTACTGCAAGTTGACTGGCCAAAAACAGAGATTTAAAGACTCTATTTCCACCTGGAGGACAAGGGTATTAATTCCTCTCTGGCAGAGTAAACAATGGAATCCTGAGAGTGGACAATGGAGTCTGGATAGCTCTGTAATTGCCAGACAGGTGTGGGGACAAAAGGTAAGCTTGCTTGGTCAGAAAGAGAGGAGTTAGACAGTCAGCTGTTCTGTGAGAATTTCCCAGACACTATTGTTTCATAAAGATTGAGTCAGTGGAGACTGACTGCAAGTCTATTATTGCTGGAGTTTCCTGGTAATTTCCTGCCTATGACCTGGCTATGCCTTGAGATCTTTTCTGACTTTATTTTGCAATGCATGCGCGCTGCCAGCTTTTTCCTCTTGGTCAACATGGACATGCAGCTATAGTAGGGTATATTTTATATTTATGCCAATTAATATTTGCCAATTAAACCATATCAAATTGTGGGGATGTACGGCCTGCTAACAGTTGTAGCCCTGTGTAAACTGTAATGAAATTGTTGAGATTCTGAGCTAGAAATGTCCTTTTTCTAGGAACTGTTCTATCAACATTGACTGTTCTTCATCATTTTGCTGGTTTAAGGTTGATATCGGGGAGACAATCCCTCAGAGAATAAAGTATTCAGTTGTTCAAAGTAAAGATTAAATAATATCCCTTTGTAGTTAACATTTAATCAGGTCTTAGCCATGTCTACTTTGAGGAGTCACATGATCTTTAACAAAACACTATTTGTGTTTTGCTTATATTAGTTTGCTCTGAAATAGAATTAATTTATTATTCTGTTTTCTCATAATTTCAGGCTTGCAATTTTTTGCAAAAAAACATAAATATTTTAAGACCATTACTGCTGCAGAGACCCAACAAAGAATCTGAGTTGGCTGTTATAATTGCCCATCTTGAGGCAAGGTAAATACAGATTAACATACTATTATGTTAAAGTTTGTTTTTGTTAACTAGTTCAGCTCTGTCTTCTTATATATATCTTCTCAGAAGTAAGCCCTGCTGAGTTCAGTGGAACTTAACTGTTGTCTTTTTTGCACCTTACCTTTTTGCGGAGGTGGGGGGCAGTGCTCACGCAAGAAGCCTTCGGAGGAAGGCTTTCGTGTCCCTGCTGCTTGGGCTCCACAGCAGCTTCCTGGTTGCGCAAGTGCCCCGCCCACGCCCCACCCCTTCCCACCGCAGCACAGCCTGGGAGTTGAAGGCTAGCGCTGAGGCAGGAAGCACAACCGGCGTGGCTCAGGAGGCTGCGCACGGCAGGTAAGTGCACTCCACGCCCCTGAGCGTTGCGCAGCCACGCAGCATTTTTGGCTTGAAGCCGAAAATTAAAAAATCCATTAGCGGTTCGCGTCATGCTCTTGAGCATTGTGCTCACATTTACACGATGCTCAAGGGGCCCTTTCGCTTAAGAAATGCCGTGTGAAAAGGCCCTCTGTGTTAAGAACACTGCCCCAACTCACCAGGGTGACTGAGGGTCAGCTGAGCTGAATCTAGGCCTCCTGAAGCTGTGTTGAATCCAAACCCCACCCAGTCCAGGAATATTAGAGGTTACTTCAGATTACCCTGGGCCTTGAAACAGATTTGCAGTACCATAATGACTGTGTCTCTCCTGGGAAGATCAGCCAATAAAATGGGGCTATGCCCTTTCTATTAGGGTTGTACAGTCAGCAGAAGGCCAGTTCAAATAGCATAAGAAGTTTCTATTTATTCTTAACTCTCCACAACAAATACTCAAACCCCAGGAGCACTCAGGAACTTATATGTGTGAGGCATTTTATTTCAGCATGAGTCTAACTGAACTCAGTGAGGCTTCACTTTAGCATGCGTGTACATCGGATGATGCTGTCATTTTGTAAATCCACAGAGCTTTCCTCTGTTTTTTAAAAAAGCAAATATTGACTTTTATAGATGAATGCAAAGCATAACCTTTTAATGCAAATACCACCTTTATAGAGAAGGTAATCTTAGAAATATCCTATCAGCTATAAGAAATTTAACAAATAAAAAGCACTATAGTACAGCATACTTGATCAAATATTGGTGCATTGTTTTTCTGCAGTTCTATTAATGCCCTCTTTTACACAGGAAAGCTTATATTCAGATAGAGTTTGCTAAAGATTTCATCAGTGGTAATCGGCATGCTACTGAGTTAGCAACAATGTTGCGGGAGCCCTATGATAAATTAATTCACATAGAGAAGGACTTTCTTTCTTATGGATATAAAGATTATAGTTCTGAGGCTTTGATGGCTCGTGCAAATATTCACAGGTAAGCTGACATTAGTTCTTGAATACTTATTTCAGTTTAAATAGACCATAACCCTAATGACTAATGGATTTTAAGTGAGAAAACTAATATTCCCATTTTCTGCTTTTAAAGACACACCAACTCAGTAAGGAAGTTAAACCTATTTTAGATAATGTTGAATTAAATAATGCGCCAGACTTAATAACATGTATAACATGAGACAGAAGATAGTGAGATTATTCTTAGTAATATCACAAATTATTTTAGTTTTGTTATCAAAATAACTTAATACATGATACTACTTCAGTTTTTACAGAATGTCCAGTTCTGTTTTATTTTTTTTGTAATAGTTGTAAGCAATATGAAAATGCTTCCAAAATATCTCATTCTCCACTGCAGGTGTAATCATGTTATCACTATGTACAAAGTGCCCTTTTTACATCAAGGTATTGCTTTTTTTTTGCAGGATCCTAGGTAAACAGACATCATACACTGTAGACAAGCAGAGTCATTACCTAGATGCGTACAGAATAGCTCAAGAAGCAGTATCACAAACGGAACAGTTTTTTCAACATATTAATAATATGCTTCCAGTTAACGAGGTAAGTCATATGATATGTTTGTTAACAACAGTCAAAATGTGGAAAGTCCCCTTATTGGCAGTGTCTCAAAATTATGGTGAATATTTGAAAATACAAATAATCTGGAGAATCATTCGGAGTCACTTTTTGCACTTGTTACTGCAGCTCCTTCATTATAAATATTTGGTGGCTAGAAGAGAGCCTCTGGATAGTCCCTTGCAAATGACAACAGATATCACCTTTTGTAATTGTTCCAATATTTATTTAAAAAATTAATCAATTGTATCCCTGAAAAACTGCACAATTCTTTCTTCTTCCTATTCAGTTTGGTTCCCCTTTCCCTTGCTTTTCCTTCCTTTAAAAAAAAATCTTTTCAGAGTAGTGTTTTCCACTACGTGAGGCATCCAGTCTTCTTGAGGCAAAAATAGCATGTCAGTGGCTGAAAGCTGAGAGCTCTTCTACATTCTCCAGTACTTGTTCTTCATCCTGGATACAGTTTCACTAGACATCTACTGTATCCATATGAACCTGAATCTGGTGTTAACTGCTTAACTTCCACTTACATTTTTTTTTAAATTTCAGACAAGAAATATTAACACACCACTGATGAGAAAACTTGCTAACATGAAGTTGATCCTCATAGAGATAATTCTGGATATTTTTGTCCTTATCAATATTGAGAAAAAAAAGAAAGAGGCAAGAGCAGAACAAATTGAGCAAATCATTGAGGACTTTGTCAGGTTTACACCTGATCCTGCTTCTGTTGAACAGGTTAGTGGTTAAGTATTATTTGTTTGTATTACAAAATCTTTTCTATATGCTTTTAGTATGGAAACAGGAAGAAAGATACAGGTTAGTAAGTATTATGAAAAGCTAATGGCCTGAATCCATATGTAGGTACAGGTTAAGTCTCGCTTATCTGAAATACTAGGGACCAGAAGTGTTTCAAATTTCAGATTTTTTGGAATGCAGTATCTTTATGGAATAGCCTTGCATCTCATTCATACTTGTGTTGTGTATGAGATATGAGGCTGGAGAGAGACTGAGGATCTGTGATATGGCAGGAATTTGAGCATAGTGCTCAGTGCAAATCCACTTCTCTACTATTTCACAGATTGTTGGTCTCTCTCCTTTTGTCACCAGCTGCCCAGTTCCACCTGCAATGTGGTGGCTGTGACATTCCTCAGATCTGAGAATCAAACAAGCAGAAATGCTGCAGCCACTGCCTCAAAGGTGCATGTGAGCAGCTGGTGGCAAAAAGAGACTGAGAATCTGAGAGACGAGCAAGTAGGAGTACCACAGCAGCCACGTCAAAGGCAGAAGGGGGCAGTTGGTGACAAAAAGTTTCAAATTTTGGAGGTTTTCAGATTTCAGATTTCCAGGTGAGGGAGCTTCAACCTGTAATTGCAACCAGGCTAGCAGAAATGTGTTGCCATTTCTCATTCCCTCATGGCAGTCTCTCCATGCTACATAGAGATTAGGGAGCCCTTCAGAATAGGTTAAGATGAAGTGGGAGAGCGTCCCCTATACCACAGCATACTGCAGTCAATACAGCTCTTTCAAAACTGGTGAAATATGCTTTATGTGATCCGGATTGCTAATTTGGGTGCTATATTTCACATTGCCTATTATGTGTTGCAGTAATTACGTTACTGTAATGTGCTGTTTTTGGGACTGCCCTTGAAAAGGAGTTCTCAAGCTGCAGCCAGGGCAAGATGTGGCAACTGTTCTGTTGTCTGGTGTGTGATTTAGAGACTGCATATCACCAGTCTTGTATCTTCTGTATTGGCTTCCATTTACTCATGAGTTCAATTCAAAGTTCTAGCTGTGACCTTAAAACCCTGAAGAGCTTGGGGCCATTCTCAGATAGGCTGAAGGAGCAATCCACATTCACAGTTGGGTTGATCCCTCACACCAGCCTGGTCAGACAGGAGTCCACAATTCCAAATCCATTATGACAGTTGACCATCCTCTCTCCCTTCAGTTATTTCTTTATGCCTTGCCAACCGGTCAAGCTGTTACATTCTCTTCTATTTCTATCTGTCTATCTTTGTTAATTAGGTTTAATTAGTTAATAATAGTTAGTAAATTACAGAGATGGCAATCTAAGCACTGCAAAATTGATTTAGAAAATGAGGAAAACCAGGTGCCTTCTGAGAAATGGCAGTGGCAAGTAGAGGATGAAATGGAAAAGAATGCCTCCCCCAATGCCACAAGTGTGATGGCTAAAGAGGGTGAGATGACTACTCAGTTGGGCACAAGAGGTGAGCAGGCCTCACAGAAGTGTTCCTCAGATGGCTGGATAGCAGTACGTGTGAAAGGGATCTAGGAGTCTTCATAGACCACAAGCTGAATGTGAGTCAGCAGTGTGATGCGGCAGCCAAGAAAGCCAATGCAATTCTCGGCTTCATCAATAGGAGTATGGCGTCTAGATGGAGGGAGGTACTGGTACCACTCTACTCTGCTTTGGTTAGACCTCATCTTGAATACTGTGTCCAGTTCTGGGCACCCCAATTCAAGAAGGACATGGTCAAGCTGGAGCAAGTCCAGAGGAGGGCGACCAAAATGGTGAGGGGCCTGGAAGCCATGCCCTATGAGGATAGACTTAGAGAGCTGGGTATGTTTAGTCTGCAGAAGAGAAGGTTAAGAGGGGACATGATAGCCATGTTTAAATATTTGAAGGGATGCCATGTGGAGGAAAGAGAGGGCTTGTTTTCTGCTGCTCCAGAGACCAGGACAAGGAGCAATGGATTCAAGCTGCAGGAAAGGAGATTCCACCTGAACCTCAGGAGAACTTCCCGACAGTCAGGGCTGTCCAGCAGTGGAATAAGCTGCCTCGGAGTGTAGTGGAGTCTTCTTCCTTGGAGGTTTTTAAGCAGAGGCTAGATGGCCGTCTGTCGGGAGTGCTTTGAGGGTGTTCCTGCATGGCAGGGGGTTGAACTGGATGGCCCGTGTGGTCTCTTCCAACTCTACATTTCTATGATTCTATGAATTGCAGACTCAGTTCTGAAGAAAATATTTATTTCTTCAAGTGAAAGCAAAGCCAAAAACTGCTTGCCACAGCAGCAGGTACTAGCAGTAAACACAAAGAATTTGGCAATTGCCAAGACAAGAAGGTTCCAAAAGCTAAAGAGTAAATCTAAAGTGAAGATTAACTTAGCACCAGGGAAGAATCCCGGGGTGTAAAGGAGCCAGTAGAGCTCAAAAGCAGAGGTGCAACTTCCGGTCACCATCTTGGAAGCACAGATTTCAGGCTGGGAGGCAGAATGGATCTCAGCATGGTAAGCAGCCAATCAGAGAGAGTAATGCAGTGCGCACTGAGTCTCTGCCTGTGCACAAGCAGCCAACCCAATAAAGTGAGAAGGAGAAAAGTACATCACTGCAGCAAGAAATGGGCATCAAGCAGCAATTTCTCAACTATTTGGCCTCAGCTTTGTCAGCAAGCACAGCAAGAGAGCAGGGAAATGTAATTAATTTTGGAACTAGAATTGGAATTAGAGCAGGAAAATCAGCAATTTAATGTTAACATAATGTAGAGTGCTTTGAAAGAGTTAATAGCAGCTGAGATGCAGACTAAATTTCAGCATTTATTGAGTACTCAAAATGTGTTTAGTGGGATGAATTTGAATAGCATTAATAAGTTGTTTAACATGATTAACGTATTCAATACAAGGAGTGATTTAGGTAATGTTTCCAGTGTAATGAATTTGATGAATCAGATAAATACAATGGCTCAAGATCCTAATGTGAATGAAAACAGAATTAATTTAGAGCAGTTGTATTTGTTCAAAGGAAGATGCAATGAATTCAGAACAGTTAATTATGGATAGGCAGAGATAAACATAAAATAGGAGGGCTAAGGTGCACAAACAAATAGAATTGAAGGAGACTCAGAGGAATGAAAGAACTGCCATACAACCAACTATTAGGTCTCAAAAGTATAGTGAAAAACTAAGCATGCTAAGGGACCAGAAGGAATGAGTGCAAGGGACGATGTACAGGTCGAGATAGAGAATTCAGATGTAGGTTCTGATATGGATGTTGAGTCAGTTGGGTCAGATAGCTTTAGTGAGGTAGACTCAAAGATAGAGAAGACAAAGGAGCCTAGTTGGAATAGACTGTTTGAAGTGAAAAATTTCACAGGGATATTAAGGAAGGTGCTAATAAGTTCAAGGTTAGATGCAAGTAGTAACATAGGCCAAAGTGAAGATAAAGAACAGCGAAAATCTAGTAGGGTGGCAGCAGTGTTGTAGCAACACAGAACAACGTAATGCTACTGCCTGAAATGCTTAGAGACCTAATTATAACTGAATGGGTAAATCCATTAAGTGGGAGTGTATGAAAAGGACATGATGGAGTTTTTCTGTTCCCCGAGTGGATGCTCCTATCTTAGCCCTGATACCTCATTCAGTCCTGCCTAAAGAGGGGGACACATTTTTAAAAGATGCTAATGAGAAAAGGATAGATTTGGCACTCAAAAAAGCCCTTAAGTCATCTGCCTTAGGCATCAGGGTGTCTGTGGCATCCTCATTGTTTATAAGGATGGGTATGTTATGGCATCAGGAGATTCTGGATTCCAAAGACATAAGTGCTCACACCTTACAAAAAGCACTGCAAAAACTAGAAAAAGTATGTCAGTTTGTAGCAGGTGAGACCTATGACATGACCACATTTGTGACAAAGTCGAATTTAACAATCACAGTTAGTAGGAAAGTCTTATGACTCAAGCGTTGGGAGGCAGATCAAAAATCTAGGGCCAATCTGGGCAGTGGACCAACTGTAAAACAGCAGAATATACAGATATGCATCAACAACATGACAGTTAAGGCTTACTTGTCAAATCGCAGAGGTTCACAGTTGCAGAAATTGATAAAAGAGTCAACAAAAATGCTCTCACGGCAGAGAAGGATCTAGGCTCTCTGTTGGCAGTGTATCTCGAAAGCAAACTGAATTTGGAAATCAGTTTTCTCAGCAGGCACAAAATATTGCCTGGAGAATGGAGCATAAATGCACAGACGTTCAATTGGTTGCAGACAAAATACGCCAATTTTGTGATAAACCTATTTGCCTCTGGCATAAATTTCAAAGCAAAAGGGTATTTTCTGTAGATGAAAGTGTAAGCACAATAGCACAAGACGCTCTGTCAGTAACCTGGCCAAAGGCTTTACTATATGCATTCCCACCAATGCCAATACTGCAATGAGTGCTAAACAAGAGAAAGCACAAGTGGTACCAACAGCACCATATTGGCCACACAGACCATGGTTCATGATGTTACTGAGTAGGTGTCTGGAGGAACCACATCAGCTACCAGAAAGAGAGGATCTGTTACATCAGAGGCCAATTCTGCATCCCAGTCCATCTTGGCTGAAGTTAACTGCTTGGAGACTGAGTAGAGGTCATTGAAGCAGCAAGGATACACAGAGGCAGTGACTAGTGTTAAAAAACCCACCAGAGGCAATCTTGCCATCAGTACAAAAAAGACTCACATCTGAAACCAGCCAGCAATCTAACAGTCTTTATTGCGGGTAAAATATCAAGCCGGTTAAGTCACAGCGAAGCGAGCCATCTCTAACAGAGCAGACGAAAAAGGAAACAGACACAGCCTGTTCAGAAACCGTGTTTAAGTATACATGTACAATAACATGAGGCATCCAGAGACATAACATATGATCACAGCTGCATGTTCCAGACAGCCTGATTACATACAGCATTCTCATGGGAAACACTTTATCCTGCTAGCCTAAACAAATCCTACAAGCAGTTTTGCTTTCTCACACACTGGCAGTGGGAAAAGTGAAGCAAGGAGTCCACAATACTCCCCTACATTGTGACACTCCCTTACTCCTTGCGTAACTCTTTCAGCCACTATGAACTGGAGACTCCATCAACCTCAGCTTGCTAACAAGTTGACCAAATGCATCAGCAGGAAGTGGCTTAGTAAACATATCAGCTAAATTCTCCTCTGAAGACACATAAGTGAGAGACACTTTCCCTTCTCTAATACTGTTTCACGTTGTGAAATTTGATGTCAGTGTGCTTTGAACGAGAAGACACCCGGTCAGACACTGCCATTTGGATACAGGCTTGAGAATCACAACAAATTTGTATTTGCATTGGCAAAGACACATGCAGATCTTGTAGTAACTGTATGAACCATACTAACTCAGTACAGAGCGCAGATAGACTTACAAATTCTGCCTCTGCAATAGACAAAGCAAGACAAGATTGTTTTTTAGATTTCCAGTCAATTACCACACTTGGCTGATTGCCGTAACCCATAAAGAGATTTTTTCAGATGCCATACTTGATTTTCTCTCCCTTCCACTACAAATCCATCAGGCTGGAGCATGTACACATTTTCCTCCAAGTCGGCATTGAGATAGGCAGTGGTAATATCAAAGTGTGTGATGACAGCTTTTCTCTGAGCTGCTATGGAAAACACCAACCTGATGGACTGTGCTTTCACAGTCGGGGAGTAGATCTGATCCAGATCACTGATGTCTTGCAAGAACCCACATGCCACTAGGCGCGCTTTATGTTTCACCTGCCCATCAGCAGTGGGTTTTAACTTGTAGACCCATTTGCTGTCAATTGGCTTCACACCCTTGGGCAAATTACAAAGAGAATACACATTATGCTGAACAATGGAATCCATTTCACTCTGCATTGCATCCCACCAGGGTTCTGCCTGTCTCTCAGGCATTTTCTCAACATCAGCAAAGCACTGAGGCTCACAGTTTACAGCACACACACGAACTGCTAGAGATCAGGGGAAAAACGTTTAGGTGGAATGCCTTTCGTTTTTCTTTGTGACCGTCTGGGGATGGGACGACTCTGCAAAGGCTCGTCCCTTTCCTCAGCACTGCGAGACCTCTTCACTGAGTCCTCACGTTCTCTCTCCTCTGTGCAAGACCCCTGCACATCACTTACAGCTCTTCTTCTCCGCGTGCCTCCCTCCTCTTTTGTTTTAACTCTTGAGGAACTGGGAGTGGAGGCTGAAGGCTGCACTGGCTGTGAAGCTGGCAGACCAGTCACAGGGAGAAAAACTTCAGAAGCTGCCTGAACACGCGCCCAATTTGCATGTTCTTCAAAAGAGGCATTTCTAGACACAACACAGGAATTGCCACTAGCATGAAAACAATACCTTTTGCAGTTGGGCTCATAGCCAACAAAACACATACGCTGGACTTTTGGTTCCCCCTTCTTTCTTTGCCCCTTGGGGATGTGCACCCAAGCAAAACTCCCAAACACTCTAAGGTGTGCAATGGAAGGCTGTTTACCAAACAGACATTCATAGGGAGTTGCATTAATCACAGAACTCCACAGCCTGTTGTGTATGTAACAGGCAGTCAGAACTGCCTCACCCCAAAAACTCAGAGGCAGATCTGCATAAAGTAGCAAACTGTGCATTAGAGTCTGCAGAACCCCTGCATTCCGCTCAGCCACTCCATTTTGATGAGGAGAATAGCTGGCAGTTGTTCTGTGAATGATCCCTTTCTTTTTGAACCATTGTTGCATGTTCTCCGACAGGAATTCCATTCCTCTGTCGGTTTGCAGGTTTTGCAGGGAATAACCAAACTGCCTTTCAACCAAGGAATACCAGTTCTTGAGAACTTGACACACATCAGACTTTTGTTTCAACAAATAGCAGAAAACGTACCTGCTAAAATTGTCTACGAAGATGGCAAAATATCTAGCCCCCCCAGGGAGGGTTTACTCAAAGGACCTACAATGTCACAGTGTACCAACTGAAATGGGGCAGTTGGCACATGAGAATTAACCCTTGGTGCTGGGAGCTGTTTGGATTTGGCTTGCTTGCAAATTGCACAGTCAAGAAAAACACTACAAGGCTTCAGAGTACACCCTTTACAACAACCAGCAAGCTTCCTTAACACAGGAAAGCTTGCATGGGCCGTGCGCCGGTGGAGGAGATGAAGGCACTCATTATGTTGTGGGACATTACCATACACATTACACACAGTGTGTCGTGGCTCAAGAAAGAACAGCCTCCCTTCTCGTGTAGCCACAGCACATACCACTCCATCTTTGAGGATTTTACCTTGCTTCCCATAGAACTCAACCTTGAATCCAGACTCTGTTAGTTGCCCCACAGAAAGCAAACAGAAATCAAGAGAGGGACCAAACAGAACATTTTTCAAACCCATGTCAAGTGCAGGGACAAAGGCTACACCTTCGCCACAAACTTTAGCCTTTGTCCCATCTGCTAATGTCATAGTGGAAACACTAGCAGAACTCAAATAGTCAAATAAATCTTCAGAGTTGACCAGATGCTGGGAACAGCCACTGTCAAGAAGCCAAACGGAATCACCTGCCTCCTCAGAGCCCGACACAGTGTCTGGAACAGCATCTCCCATGGCAACAGCAACTCTCAGACGCCCTCTGGCTCGACCTCCTCTGCCTCTGCCATGGCCCCTGGAACCGGCGCCTGTGAAACTTTGTTCCCTTTGCTTCAGGAGCAGGCAATCACGCTTAAGATGAGAAGCAGACCCACAGCAAAAGCACCTCCGCACGGCATGGGCTCTCACCAGCCCCTCCTGCCTCGTTTCAGCAGCCGGAGCAACTCTTCCTCCCGGCACAGGCCTCTGCAGCTGGAGCCGTCTGAGTGGGAGTCGTTGCATTCCTCGCGCGCTTTTCCTCTTCTTCCAACAAACGAGCAGAAACCAAGGAGACGGTTAACTCTCTCTCCACCATGGATTGAAGCGAGGACACAACTAGATTCCAGGAATTATCGAGGGAATTCAGGATGCAAATACCTTGTCACCTTCAGGCAACACTTTGCCTCTCTCCCGAAGTGACGAAAACAGCTCTGAAAACTCTGCCAAATGCTGCCTCGTCGGGACACTGGGGTCCAATTTCGTGTTATAGAGGTGAGCGCAGAGTACTTGGTGGCGTGCCGTTTGACTTAGATACAACCCCCTCAGTTTCACCCAGCCTTCTTGAGGGGTGGCAAGATCCCTAATATATGTAAGCTGGTCATCTTCCACAGCAAGGAAGAGGATAGACATAGCACGGCTCATTGCTGCTGCTGCTGTCTCCGCAGCAGTCCCTTGGAGAGCCATGGGAGCTGTGAAAGCACCCCATAGCCCCTTGGCGTGCAAATACTTTTCCATGCAAGCCAACCACGCCAAGTAATTAGTTGCGTTTAGCTTAACAAGAGGCAAGCCCCCAGGCGCCACTTGAGCCATTGTAAAAACAGCTCAAAAACCCTTTAAAAAACACCTCTCAAAACCATCCTCTGCTACCATGTTAAAAAACCCGCCAGAGGCAATCTTGCCATCAGTACAAAAAAGACTCACATCTGAAACCAGCCAGCAATCTAACAGTCTTCATCGCGGGTGACACTGGAGGCACCACCAACAGTGCACAGGTTTCCCTCATGGGACTTAAACTTAGTGTTGAATACTTTGACTAAGCACCATTTGAACCACTAAAAAAGTGTTTATTGAGGATGTTTTTTAAAGTTTTATTTTTATGGCAATAACATCAGCCAGAAAAGTGTCAGAACTGGCTTGTCAGCCAATCCAAATCTTTGCAGATTTGACAAGGAAAAGCTGTAATATTGATTCATCTTTCTTGACAAAGTTGATCTTAAGGAGAGCAGAAACCCAGTCCTTGGAGTTGCCAACATTCTTCTCGAATGGAATACATCCATTAAAGAAAAAATCAGATTCTCTAGATGTCAAGAGAGCAGTAAAAGTTTACATAAATCAGACGAAAAGATTGAGGTTCATTGAGGCATTGTTTACCTCATGTTATCCAGATGGATAAAAAGTTGTTATCTACTTATGTTATTATGTGGAGGTGCCAAAGTCCTGACATGTGTGGGCTCATTTTGCTAATTCCCAGCAAATTTTAAACCACTAATTTTGTGTTTTCTGGATTCTAACAGGCATGGATAACTCTTGGTCATACAATTGGTCATAATGCCCAGGCTCAGCTTACAAGCCTACAAAGTCTTTACATTGGCTGTCCTGATATCAAAGCTAAATACCTCTATCTCACTGGGAGGAGTCTGCATTTACTCGCTGATCACACAAGCCCTTTCCCTTCAGATATTCTCTGGTGTGCAAGTACAGTGGTAAGGCATACACTTAAAAATGTAACTAGGCCTGTGAATATTTTGATAAGTTGTGAATGCATATGCATATAATTGTACTGCTTCAGATTAATTTTGTTAGCTCCCTTGAAGTCATCTTCAAGGGAGAAATGAGATATAGATATATAAAATAAAAAAAGTGTTTTCTTGGGGAAGGATGCTATTCAAGATATTTGCAGGTCCATTTTCTCTCTCTATTCCTAATGTTTACCTTCCCTGCCCACTTGAACATTTAACAGGTTGCAGACAGTGGGCTCACTCAATCTTTATGGAGGTTTATTTTATTATGGAGGTTTATTTTATTATGGAGGTTTATTATTATCGTTTACACAGAGAAGTCAAATTCCCTGTGTAGGGTATCTTTTCAAAAATTAATTATTCGTGTTTGTTGCTTTTTTAAAAAAATTTTTTGTAGACCTCAGCATTCCTGTGGCTCTACAAATTCCTCCCTTGTATGAATGGGTAGTGCCATTTTAGCAGCATAAAAATGGTAATTTTCCCCTGAAGACTGAAATTACCAGAATTTGTAAATTTCCTTTTTTTGGACTACATCTCCCAACATCCCTCAGCAACTACAACTGTTATTGTGAGAGATATGAAAAAAGGTGGGGAAGGGTGGGAAAATTGAAAGCATTCAGTGTACAAAATACAGAGGTATGCCATTGCCCTAGTTTTTATGTGATTTGTGTCTTGAGACTTTGCATCTTTTGCATTTGCTTGTCCTCATGTTTGTTTAAAGGAATAGATTCCATGGCAGCTGGTAGCTTCACTGTAGGGTGGTTAATCTTCTCCAGATTTTTAGTGATCTGGACGTCTTGATCCTCTCAGGTGCTGCTCTGCATACTTTCAAAAGATACCCTGAAGTAAAACCAAGTTACTAAGATTACCATGATAACTTTACTTATGGCAAATAGATGGACAATGGATTCAGTAACAGAAAATATAAACATAAAAGTGTCAAATGCAGGTGGTCCCTTGGTCCTGCACTGCTCTTAGTTTCTAATGGGTCTTTTGGGTTCTTGAACAAGGTGCTGGCATTCCCATTTCTGAAATCAGGGGCCCTTTCTGAAATCAGGGCTCTATTCCATAAGAACATGATAATTGTGTAGTGTTAATGGGATCCTAGGCAGAGGAAATCTGTCACAGGTGTGGGTTCTATACTCTAATAGGAGTTGCCTTCTATGGTGATACAGGTTTGGGAGATGCTGTAGTTCTCCCTTTCCCTTCATCCCAAGACAGAGAGAAGATTCTTGTTCTCATAGAGAACAGCACCAAGGCCAGTGCTGGCTCATACCAACTGCATCTCTGTTTACAGTTACACTTAAGGCCACTCTATGAAATACACAAAACTCAGCAAGGGCAATAAAGTTCTAAAACAATGTGAACCTTAAAGTAAGCTAATACTCATCAGAGAAACTTTCACTCTCAATATTAGTCTCAAGCTTATACCACCACCTTGGCTCTTGACATGAACAAATGTCCTTTAGAATGGCATCTTGCACTGTTGTCTGATAGCAGCAGGCCCATCTCTCCCCACTGGATGTTCAGATATGTATGCATTTGTTCTAACTTGCCATGCTAGGACAAAGATGGTATTTTCCTGTATTACTGTGACAGGCCATTACTTCTCCCTTACCGGTATGGTGATTCCCAATCAAATAAGGCACCATGTCTTTTCCCCAAGCTCTACCCCCCGTGATACCACTGTTGTGTAAAAGGGTGAGAGTTTTCAATGTTTATTTAGAACCATTTAATAATTTTATAGTACTGTGTTTTCTGTATTACTGTATACAACTCAAGCCAGGTGCTATTCTGGTTACCTAGAAACCTGCTTCCAGGCTGCCTTGGCACTTCAGATATCCACACCCCCAGAATTTTGTCACAGTTCCCATCCTGGTGTATGTTCTTAAGGTTGGGCTGCATACATTTTTAAGAAGTTCATTAGCTGTTGACAGTAACTTATTCCTTTGTTTGTAATGGCCAGGAAGAAATGAAAACTATGTCTGAGAAATCTCCCTCACCAGAAGCAGAAGCAAAATGTGATGACATTGAAACTCCAACACCTCATTTGCAACTTACTAAAAAACAGCTTGAGCAGTACCAGAGGAAAGCGGCTGAATTAAAGGTACATTGATGTGACAAGAATGAGTAAAAACATTTCTAAGATCAAGATTGGCTAAACTACTCTGAAGACCAGCAATGAAGAATATATATTAAGGAAGAATTTACCACTTAACCTGTTAAATATTATGATAATATTTTAATCTAATACAAAATTATTAAAGAAGGGAAGTAATATAGGATTTGAACAAACCGTGAAAGAGAAGAAATTAAAAAGGCTGAAACCTGAAGGTATTTTTCTCATGTACTTTTCTCACTTCCCGCTTTTTGTCCCTCTGTTAAAAGAATCCTTCCCCATTTTTCATTTCTTCATCATACCAGTTGCTGAGTATTTCAAAATGAGCTGAAAACCACAGCAGATTTTATTTTTTTCCCAGATGTCCTGAGACAGCATTCTTTTTTGTGGAAAAACAATAACCATCGGGGGAAAATGTCAGACTGCCACTGGCAGCTACTATTTTTGTGGGAGATGCCATTTACCTTTAAATAGACCCAGGATGAAGTTGCTGTGGGGCATTTTGGCAAGCTGGCAAGCTAGCAAGTGTGGCTGCTAGGACAAGTTCTTAGTTTCTCAACTGTTGCCACTAATTCCAAAGGCAGCAGTGAAAAAAATGTCCATGAAACAGTTGCATTTTGATGCACAAATGCAATCCCAAAACTAGGAGGAGGGAATCTCTTGTGCCTGTTACACCCCACTCCTAAATGTTACTTGGAAGCAATAGATCCAGAGAATGTATGCCAGAAATTTCTAAACTGTATGTTGTGGGGCATTATTTGGTGTTGGCAGTACCGTTTGCAAACTAGACAAACTGATCTCATCTGATTTTGGATGCTAAGTGTGGTCAGACCTGGTTAATTCTTGGATGGAAGACCACCAGGTAATTCCCAAGATCTCTGGTTATTAGGAAGGTATATTGCCTGAAATCCTGTCAGCATAATGCAGCTTCCTTTGTGCCTGTTTTCCAAACTAAATGGTGGAATATACAAAGATCTTCTGGAAATCCAGAGTAAGCACTCAAAGAATAAGCTTTCATCTTGTGTATCTGCATAATTCACTGCTCTAGCCTTGCCTCCTTGCTATTAGCTTCTCTCAGAAGTGGTAATTCTCTTTTGCACTGATGTTCTTCAGTCATTTAAATGAAGCAACTTGGCAGAATTATCCAGTTTGAGCAGAAATCATCTCTTGTATCTCTGCACGAATCTTTGCTCTGGGAATGTCTCTCAAATATGGTCAAGTATTATGATTTGAGTAATCAGTTTTGTTCCAGAACATTATCTGCTGTTGTAATGATGTGACAATTATAGGAAGCAAAAAGATGTAGGGCCTTTCCATACTACACTGTTATGATGCTATTATTCCACTTTCAACATCCTGTGGAATCCTGGGGTTTGTACTTTACTGAGGCCAAAGAGCTCTCTGGCTGAGAATTCTAAATCCTCCTCCCCAAACTGCAAACCTCAGGATTCCATAGAATGATGAAAGTGAAATAATAGAGCTACAACAGTGTAGTGCAGAAAGGCCCATAATGTTGCTCAATGATGCAGGCACCTCTGCTTGAATTCCTTTGAGGCAAATTTCTGTACTCCAGTCTGAAGCTGCTACAGCCTGCTCCAACAAACTCAGTTGCATTTACCACCTACTATATCAAGTCACTAGCCCAAAGGAAGACAAACTCTCATTTATGTGGGGATGTTTGATGCAGTAGATTGTAAACAAGTCTCACAAAGATGAGAAAAGTCCTGTAAAATGTCTCTTCCTTCCGGGCATTCACAGCTAAAGCATGCTGCCAGTAGGGTATCTAACGTCCATGATCTACATCAAAAAAATTGTGCTCCTAGCATCACTGTACTGTCAGTGCAGTTTTCCTCTGGTTGCTAGGAAGTAGGCCACATCTTTAAGTGTTCCACAAGGCATTCTTTATCCTATTGGAGCTGAGTCTGTTACAGCAGGCAGCAAACCAGAGTGAGGCTGTTCAAAGACAGAAGTCTCTAGATTTTCCAAGCATTCAGAGTGCCTGATTGATTTTTGAGATGAGCAGCCAGCAATCTGTCTATAGGCATATCCATTTTTATTAGTAAAAATTGTTAGCAGATCAAAGGGCATGTCTGATGGGGTAATTCAGTATCTGACACCTGCACATTCCAGCCTTTCTTCTGTAGACTCTCCTGATGAAGCCCTTTGTGGCCCAAAAAATCTCTCCCAGGGCTTTCTAGCCCTGTGGAACAGTTTTTGGGGTAGACGGGGACTGCGGGAGAGCAGAAGCATTGTCAGTTCTGAGAACAGCAGCAGAATCCATGAGAGGAACACCTTTGATTCTTGACCAGAATCTTTACATTCCTTAAAGTCATAGACACCTGCATGTTTGTAGTGTATATATATAGTTTAAGTAATACTGAATTGAATAGCTTTTTATTTTTACTATATAGAGGAGACAGATGTGGACACAGAAATACCTGTTTCAGTCAACAGAAGTTTTGCTACAATGCATTAATGTTGCAATTAATAACAACATGCTTGATACCTTGGCTGCCGCTAGTTTGGAAATGGTTGAATGCTTTGGACGATTTGATCCAGTTTCAGCTGCCCAGTTTTTAGCCCTTTATCAAGTAAGGCAACTGATATGTTATCTTCCTTGTAAGAACAATAATCAGCTAAATTAATGTAAAAAATTTATGAAACTATAACCAGAGATCATTATATTACTGAGTAAAATCATTATCTTTGCTTAGTGATGGCCATTGCTTTGTAATGTAATTGTTATATTTAAGTATGTAACAGACGCCATTAAAGCTGCTGCAAAAATAATGTTAGCAATCATTTAGCAATGATATGGTGATTGAGAGCATGGCATGAACTCATATGCTACTCCTGCCTTTATCCTTGCATATCCTCCTCCTTTTTTGGTTGACAGTAACGGTGATCAACCTTATGTCTGCGGCGTACTAGGCCTGGATAATGGTAACTATAATAAGCTTTAATCAGGATCTGCAGACTCCCTTTTACACTGGCTAAAAGTTACTCATGATTCATAGTAACTGGACCAACATTACATTACATTTTCATCTGCATTAGGTGTGGCTGACCCTAATCAGGATTAGGGGTAGATGTTGGAGAGAGATCTAAGTTTAGATCCCTGCTCAACCATGAAGTTTACAAGGTAGCATTGAGCTGATCACTCTCTCCCTAACCTATTTCCTGGAGTTTTTATGTTGACAAAATACAGGGTGTTATGTATAATGCTGTGATCTCATTTTAAAAAAAGAAGAGGAGGGCAAACTGGAAAATGAAACAAAATTACTAAGAAAATCCAGCCTTTACTGTGTTTATAATTAATAGCAGTACATGTGCCACTTCATTTAATATTGCTTCTTAGGGCTTTTCAGTAGCCATCTGTTTCAAACTTTTGCTGAACTAGACAAATATTAAAATATTACAGAGTTGTTCAGCATCAGTGAGAATGAAAAAAATCCTGTTATCGGCGACGCTGAATACTCGCAGTTCACAGTTGGCAGCAATGCTACATCTGCAACACCATGTAGAACAAAAAGGAGATAAAACCAGCAGCCTCCTCAGAAATGTGGAGCAGAGGCTAGCAGCTATTTCAAAGGTAACTAGAACTGTTCAAAATTATGACTCCACAGAAGCCCAGCTTCTAATATTTATGGTTCCTAGCCAAACTGGAAGACATTTGGAGGCGCATATGGCAATATATTCTCTCTTTCACAAGTTATGTTTAAACAGATTCTTATAGAAAAGGTGTATTATTTCCATAAGTATTTATTTTTATACAAAGACTTCATTGCCTAATTGATCAAATCACAAATGAGTTAAAATTATTGTAATTCCCAGCCATTTAAAAATGTGCTTAGCATAAGCAATTTGTGTCATGATACTGCACAATATTTTTGTTAAGTATGAAACCGTGACATTTTTTTACAAAATATTTACAATAACTTTTTATCATTGAACTCTGTGATGCAAATACTGAAGCTGTATTGTTTAAGATAAAACAATGTATTAAATTTTTTCATAGGCATGGGGAAATCTCTGCATTTCTGTACATCACTTTAATATCATGAATGAATTACCACCAAACTTTCATATAGTGATTCTTCAGCATTCAGAGGACAGGTATGAATATAATAATTTCCTTTTAATGTTGCATAACATCACTGCTGTGGTAGTGAGGTAAAATTAATCAATAATTAGTTCCAGTCACAGTTGGTTATCTTGTTTTACACCTGGGAGACTGCGAACGTGTATCAGGTACTGTAGCCTATATTTAAGAGGAAGGAATTGGCAAAGCCACTTCTGAGTACTACTTTCTTCAGAAAACAATATGAAATTCATAAGGTCACATGGGTCTGTAGACAACATGAAGGCACATAACACAGACAATTCAGCTGGTGGTTTTGGTTGCAAGACTGAGGGCCTTTCTGCACTATATTGTTATAGTGCTATTATTCCACTTTCAACGTCTTATGAAATTCTGGGGTTTGTAGTTTATTAAGGCCAAATTGCTCTCTGGCTGAGAATTCTAAATGCCCCTCCGAAACTGCAAACTCCAGGCTTTCATAGGATTATGATTATGGTAAGAAACCAAGGCCACAAAATGTTCAGCACATTTCACTAGAATCATCAATGGTAATAAGAGTGGCATATGTGGTTTCAGCATCTTTGGAAGATACCTGTAATGCAGCAGGCTGGAAGGATTCAAACACATTTATAAAGCATTACAAAGTAGATGGATACAGGTCTGCACAGGTAGTATTTGGCTGAACTGTGCTGCAGGCAGTGGTGACATAGAATGTTACTTGTTCCCACCCAAATTATTAGGGGTTTGAGTAAGTCCCATGAGTGAGTGGATTGCTCCTCTGTGCCATCCCCAGAATGAGATGTTGGTCCTTGCTATGAATGGCCGTTCTGGAATGACTGAAAAAACAACTCCCCTCTCCCACAAAGGTTTTAATCTGGTTATTCAGATGCGTTATATAGGTTAGACAGGTTATGACTATATGGTTAAACTGCTTAGGAAGAGATGCATTCTTAATGGTCACAATGGAAAGAACTCAGATTCCTTTAGTCCTGAGTGAGTGGATTGTTCCTCGTGTCATCCCAGAATGACTATTCATCGTAAGTACCAACCTCTCACTCTGGATCTTTCTCACATTTAGAAAATGAGTTAAACCAAGGTATATTGGCAGTTGAGTGTTTTGAAACTATAATGGTACTTATTGGATGATTACAGTTACAGTGGTAACATTTGTCCTCCGGGTTTCACATCTTTAGGCAGGCCCTGCAGTTCCAGCCCTTGGGCTCCTATCACTCACCTTGCTGCTTTCTCCCGTTTCTGTGGATTGGATCTCCTGGTGACTCGTATGTGGACCAGTGAGCGTGGTGTTCTGTGGGTCTGCTGTAGGAAGCATGACCAGACCCCCTGTCAAACTTAATAGGAACAGTCTGACAGAGTTGTGAAAAAAATAAGTAGAAGTAGAAGTTTATTGAGATACATTTAAATAATACATTTACCCCTGAACTATTTAATCATTCATCATTCCTCAAAACCCTATTCAGTTCTTCCCCCGGCTGACTGTCCTATCTGTATCACAGCTTTTCGCTATATCTAGGCCATCTTTCCATTATCTCTCTGCATTCCTTTTCCTATCTCTAGGCCGTCTTTCTCCTAACTACCTATCGTAACAGATAAGCTTCAGTTTTGTATCCTTTCGCCCCTCCGTAGGCCCACTTTTGCAGCGTTCCCTGAGCTACGACTGACTGGCACCAACCAGACTTGCCTAGCTCCTTCCTTCACACCCTCTTCCCCTAAATTTTAAAAAATTATGCCTTCATTTCATTTTTTTTCCCAAAAACCAGAAAGTGTTTACAATATTTCTAGTGTTATTGGAAACTTGTAAGAAGCAGTAGTTACCACACATTAACCCTGCTTTTCCCTCCTGTCTCAATCCAGACCCTTCCTGTGTTTACTAACTCTAGATTCTTTACCTTTCTCCCAGAAAAGCTCCTTTTAGTCCAAGAAAAGCAGGGGAGGGTGAACTACAAATCTGCAGAATGTTGTATCCAAAAGTTTTCAAAGTATTTAAATATTGCAGTCATTTAAAGTATTTGGTTTTTTTTTATTTTGCACCATTTTTCAGTTATATTACTAAGTATGTCAGACTAGGATGTACTGAAGAATTATTTGTAGAAAATAAAGAATTACATTTGATTGTTTCTTTTGATAGGTCACTCCTATATGGGGCAGTACTTGAGAAAGTAAAACCAGCCCACCCAAAGGAGCATAGGGAACAAAAGGAAAAGAGCGGACAGCAAAAAGATAAGGGTGGGCAGCAAAAGGAAAAGAGTGGACAACAAAAAGGAAAAAATGTTCAACCAATTTGTAAGTGAAAATATAACTCTGTTGTTCTTTGCTGGGCTGTGCAGGCTGAATATTCACATGAATATTTTGTGCAGGAATCTTCGTTAATGAAAAATTGCCCAAAATATGCCCTTGAAAGCTTCTCTCCTCAAGGATGTCTGCTCCTTGATTGGCAGGGGATTCAGCACCATTTTTAATTGTACCTTGTTAACTGAGACAGAGTTCCCAGGCAGTTGGGGATCATGTTATGAGTACAATGAAGCTGTAATACCAGATGTTTCATTAAATTTGCAAAGCCAACTTGGAGTGAGGACAATGATTCTTATTTTCTTCTCCCCTCATGGACTCTGATTATTGGCTGAGACCGGGAGATTACTTTTCGTGGTAGCCGAAAGTTTCAGCTAAAAAATACAGATCCTTTAGCTGTGCCTTAGTCTTTAGGATGAACAGCTGTCACACTGTGGAAATGAATCTATTTGAATTCCTAATACAGATGTTTAGCTGCCCCACACAGTGGGGAATTAAAGAAATGCCAGCCCACACCCATGGTTTGGCGTCTCTCATGAATATACTGTGTACATAAATAAACACCATAATATCACCTAGTACCTAATCTGCAGTGACTACTATAGTTATTCATTCCTCTTTGTAACTAGATCCTTTCTGCATGTGTGCACAACACAGATAAGGCTATAAAAAATAAAGTTGAAGTATGTTTTTATTTTTAAAATGGTAAGTACATTTAATACGTCTCTGTTTTACTTAATACCAGTACAGGCTAAAATTGCACGCTGCACTGTGAATTCTGATACCTTCTTGAATTTGTTGGAGAGAGTAAAATTTTTCAAAGAGGAGAAGATGGAAAGCCTTTTGGATGAAGTTTTGTCACCAGATAAAACTTTGCAAGATGAAGGATTTCGAAAATGGCAAGAATCATCTACCAAAGTAGATGCAGTAAGAAAACATGATTTTTTTAAATTAGATTATTAGTTACTGAGTTCCTGAGATAGTTAATGAGATTCTTTATATTGTTCAACTAGTATTTTTTAAAATACTATAAATTAATATTCAATAATTTCTCTTTCTCCTATGAGATGGCCTGTATATATGCATACAGTGGGCTAAATCCAATTGCTAGTCCTAACTAGAACAGACTCATTGTAACTAAAGAGTCTATTATCATTCAGCAGGTCTACTTTAGTTGTTATACTGGCCTTAGTCCAATATAAATTGTCCAGAATAATTTCATTAGCATCAGCAAGAACATTCCTCAGGGTAGTGGTTAAACCTTATATAAGTGAGTTTTGAGACCGGCAGAACTTCTGTACTATGTGGAAAATGCTAAATAATTAAGAAATGGGTTCCCAGATTTAGATTTAAACTAAGGGTGGAATCCAGTTCTGAAAAGGTTGAAGGTCTTTGATGTAAGGCACGATTTTATGAATACCACCGTTACAAATATTACAAAAATATTTTCTTTGGAAAACAATTTCAAAGTAATGAACACATAAAAATAATATAACGTTGTTGCTTTGTGCCTTCAAGTTATTTCCAACTTATGGCAACTTAACCGATCACAGGGTTATCTTGACAAGATTTGTTCAGAGGAGGTTTGCCTTTATTGTACTGGTTTCAGCATTGGAATTCAACTCTGGAGACCAGGACTGAAATTCTCGCTCAGCCGTGGAAAGCCACTGAGTGACCCTAGGGAAATCACAGTCACTCAGCCTCAGAGGAAGGCAAAGGCAAACCCTCTCTGAAAAAATCTTGCCAAAAAAGCTCCATGATAGGTTCTTCTTAGGGTTGACATAAGTTGGAAACAACTGGGAGGCACACAACAACAATTCATTTTAAAGTTGGATATTTCAAATGTTGGTAATTTATCCTGATTATTTTGTTTTAATTTGACCACTATATTGCCCTTTCATTGTTGTTATTAAGCCTATTTAATTATTTCTTAGTAAAAAGATTAATTTTTAATAAATTTTATGTTAGAGTATAGAAGAGGAAGATGAACAACGTTTTACATCAGAATTCCAGGCTATCTTGAAAGATATGGAAGAATATCTGAAACCTATATTGTCACAGTTTAATTTCTCTGAAATGAGGTGATTTTTTTTTATTTCATGTTCTTCAAATTATATTCAAATGAGCTTTTGAATATGTAAACTATTATGTTCTTGGCTTCAAAATATCAGTTCTGAGAACTAATTTGTGTTTGGTAGATCAATACAGGATTTTATCTGTAAAGCAATGTTTGTATGTCTGTTCTACTATCCCCTACTAACATGACACAGGTCCATCTGCATCTCCTTAACACATTTTATTTTAAATTGTTAGGTTTATCACAACATTAAAAACTATGGTTGATGCTGGAAAATGAGGCTTGGCAAAACTGGTACAAGGAGTGCCAGAGAAAAAAGTACAATATAGCATCTACAAAAACTCCTCTAGAGCATGACAATACCCCAATCTAGTTTCCTTCTGTTGGGTTTTTTTTGTGGGGGGAGTACAAAACATTTTCATGAAATATCAGTGAACAATATTACTTTCTACATATATAGGTGCATTCACACCTATTAACTGCCATATCAGCGTCCCATGGAATTCTGTTTTGTTGTGTACTTCAAGTTGTTTCTGAATTATGGTGACCCTAAGGTGATCCTATCATGGGATTTTCTTGTCAAGATTTATTGGGGGGGTGCCTTTGTTTTCTTCTGAAACTGAGAGGGTGTCACTTGCCCAAGGCCAAGGTTTCCATGGGTGAGTGGTGAGTGGTCTTCCAGATTGTTGCACCACAGTGGTTCTTCCATACTCTTTAGAGATAGATATTTAAAATTCTCAGCCAGAGAATCCTACTTCCACTCCAAATACAAAACCTGGCACTCCATAGGATGTTGCCATGGCAATTAAAGTAGAATCTAGCATTATAATTATGTGGCACTCATGGGCCCTCAATCTCAACTGTACAGAGTTCACTGTCATCCACCACCTCAAAAATAATTCTGATATTAATCAAAGTAACTAGTGAGGCAGATAGACAAATATGGCTACAAACAGGAAGCTGAGTGCAGTTCACCAATGCTACATTTCATATGCTGCTTCAAGAGAACTGTGTAACCTCTTGAAGGGATTTCTAACAGATATGGAGGAATGAATCTGCACAGACACACTCAAGTGCCTTCACCAGGATATTTCTGCTACTTCAAAAATGTGCAGATCAAATAATTGGGAGCAGCTCACTTTTCAAGCAAAGGAAGTATTGCAATACAGTACTGAAACCTTCCTGTGCTAGCTGTAGCCCTGGTTGTGGCCACTCAGCAGTGCTGTCCTCATTGGGGGCTTTTCAATTGCTGCGCTTGCTCAAACTGTCCTATGTAGCATTCCATTTGTAAATAGGGCTACAAACAACTCTCTCATATCTAACAATGAGTTCATTAGAACCATTAGAGTTGTCATTGCAGATCTATGCTATGGCAATATGGATTTCTCTGTGCACAGTGAATCCCTGTGGGTGCAGCTTTTGCTGCATGAATTAAATGAAAGAATCAAAATGAGTCAAATTTTTCTGCATAAATCAAGATGTAACTATCCAAATCAGTTAATGTTCTTGAAAAATTTGGTCCTTTATCCTGTCTTTAAGATCTAAGTTTTGTCTCCTCAGACGCCCAAGTCCAGCAGTCTCACCAGCTGACCCAGGAAAAGCAAAAGGTGACTCAGTGAAATCTAAAACAGGTGACTCAGGAAAAACCAGAAAAGGTAGTCCAGGAAAAGCTAAAGCAGGTGATTCAGGAAAAGCCAAAGTTAATGAGGCAGGGAAAACAAAAACTAAAAATAAAGAGAAAAGTACTGCAGCTCAAGGTATATCTTAAACTTTAAAATATATTTGCAGTGTCAAATTAGCTGACAAAATTGCCTACCTGCTGTATAGTTTGTTACAATATTTCATATTTTATAGGTTATATATGCATGGTGTGCCACTTGAACATGAGCAACATCAGGTTTATTAGTTCCATTTCCCACTTTTCCCCTTCCTCTGTGTGAGAAGGAAAGAAAAGAAGCTTCCAGCATCTAGGTCTGTTGAGGCATTGCAAAAATAAAACTATAGTGGACATGTGGAATCATGCACTGCTCTCTCCCACCCCTGGCCACCTCCAGCCTCTCTTTGTTGATCATGCCCATCTGAAGAGAGACAGCAGCTGTGTTTCTCTAGCAGCTACAGTCCTCCACTCAGTTAGGTAACCCTGATTGTGTAGGATTGTAACTATATTCAACCAAATGGCATTGTGCTCTCTCTTCTGACAGCAGTGGAGGTGGTAGGAGCAATGCACATACCCCATATCTTTTCCCAGATTTCGGTTTGATAAAGTGTAAACGAGACTACTGTTTGCTACTTCTCTGAAAACCAGTAACCTGATTTGTGCAAACCATAATTTGTAGAGTGGCCCATAGCTGCCCTATCAGCTCCACCTTCACACCTTAACATTCTCTCTAAACCAAACTTTAGTGCCTGGTTTTCAAAAGGCTTCTCCTGAACTTAAAACCATCTGAGGGTGACAAAATCGTGGCAAAATCCCTCCCTCAAGCACATTGTGTTCATTTGAGCAATTTTGAGGGGGAAAATTCCCTCCCCAAATAAGTGGGACTTTGAGAGGCCTACAGGACGCACTTTCCCAACCCTCCTCTGTATAATGGACTGACTGGAAGGCAAGGAATTGTAGCCTACATGATTCACTATACTCCGAGAGGCTTGACTTCCCAAAGATGTCCCCCAAAAGGGGCCCCTGTTTGCTCCTTTATTTTAATTAGAGATTAGAACAGTTTATTTGAGTGAAATCAAATGCTTCCATGTAAGAACAGATTTTATTCTTACTGTGAATTACTGAGCTGCTTCATTTTCCCTATATTTAGGTGGTCCAGAAGATATAGGAGAATGCATTATACTGCTGGTGGACAAATTTCTTATGGAGTTACCTTTGGAAGCTCTAAATATCTTTCAGGAAGAATCAATAAGTTCTGTGTCTAGAGATTTTTCTCTCCAAATTTTCTACAACCGCTTGCATAAAGATGAATCAGGTACAGCTGTTTTCACATACCTTTGAAAAATATAATGTAATATAAAATATAAATGTTTCTTTTTCTTAAAAAATAATACAATAATACAAACCAGACCACACTTCAAATGTTACCCAGTTTAAGTAAACATGTAAAGAGGGAAGTACATTAACTGTGTATTGCATCATTCTGATTATCATCATAAAACATCTTCCATCGTAAATAATAACCTAAGTAAAATATTTACTTAATGCTGAAATTCTATTTTAATGCTGAAATTCTATTTATCCATAAGGTTTTTCAGAGTAGCCCCCACACCCACACACACACTTTTTAAAGATCATGTCCCTTTATATTTAGTGGATTTTCCCTGCAAACTGAGAAACTTGAATCTCTTTTCCTTTTTCCTTAGCCAGATGTAAAATGCTTTGGCCTTTTGGCTACCTTTCTTTGCCTTTTCAGTTTCTGAATCTTATTAGATAACTGATCAAAATAATATGCATTACTCTCTATGCGACTGTGCTACAGGTTCAAGCAATGGTATTATGCTATCTGTCCTTTGGTGTCTAAAGAAGTAAACCATAAGAATATTAGGACCAAACTTTTTTTTATTACAGATTTATTGCCGTTTGATTGAGACATGTACTATTACATTTGTAGGAATTTATGACTTTAATTAAAACTGCACAATCTATGTCAGTCAAAATGAAATATAGCTGACAATAAACTTCTTAATTTTGCTACCTAACTTGCTGACTGAAGGACAGGAGAAGGGGTAATTTGAATATCTGGAATAACTGTGTCCTACAGAGATGGCCAGTAGCAACTCTGTCAGTAGGGTGAGGAATCTGCTCTGGGATTTAATCTGAACTTTAAAGGAACCATCCTAATTTCTGGACCTATGTTGAGGGCTCAGCAACTTAAATAACCTATTTAAAGTGCATATTAATATGTGGATACACTGCCTCACTGACAATGGAAGCCTCACTGACTGACTGCCTCTGATGTCTTGTGCCCCCAATACTGCTTTTAGTTTGGTAAGTTACAAATTGTCCAGCCTGCATCAGTCTAAATAAAAGGTATCTGAACTGATTCAAAACTGCTGCTGTGGAGCACTGATGTAGTTATTGTGAATATTTAAAATGAGCATCTGCACCAAACCCAGGTCAGAAAGTTAAGATAATGATAAACCTGATTTGAACTTGAAATTGTTCAGATCCCTGAGTACAGGAAATAGAACACAAGCAAATAACTTTGTGAAACTCAACCTCTAATGTTGTGCAAGAACTGATCCCCTGGTTTAGCACATCTCATTTTAAGTGTTTATACTATTTACAGAAACTGAAATAAAAAAGGACGGAAAGGGCACCAAGGAATCAAAACCCAAAGGTGACCAGAAGAGAGGCATTAAAATAGTAAGTACATGCTTGGCAGGATACTATTGAGATTTGAGTTTGTCCATTATTGCCTTATTCAAAATCCAAAAACCTGCACCTTTCTAAAGGTTTTATTGATATTATGATATACTTATTATCAAAGACATTGTATCATGAACTGTGCTTGTTTAGCTTATATTTATGAAGCAAAGCAAGAAGTATAAAGCTTCACAATAAGAATTTGTCTTGTCATGCTAATGTAAATGTAATGCTAATGTAAAAACAGACTATATAAATTAAATAATTAGAAATGAAATGGATTTTATCTGAGATTTAGGTCAATCAGTGAGCAGCTTTAGAGCAAGAATGGTTTATGCCTTGACAATTGTGTACTTCCTCAAGAAATAGATTATAGACCAAATTCAAAAATTCATGATGGATGAGAAAGATGTGATTGTGTTTAAGGAACTACCAGTCAGAATGCTACATAAGAGGAAAGAATATGGCTTTCCAGCCAACAAATTGAAACAGAAAAAAAAATCCATTTAGGTGGGAAAGGTTGGAAAGAATGGCTTTAATTTTAAACAAAGAAGTGGAAAACAAAAGAATTCCTCCAGAAATACAAGTGAGAATTGGAAGAAATGCCAGAGGAAGAGAATTCTGGCCAGGAACATGAAAAAAGAAACAAGAGGAAGAAGAGGAGTTACTAGTAGGTGCTGCAGGTGCGGACTCTACAAAGCTGTCAGCTTGAATGCTCCTATAAAAAGGAAAAGAATATTCCACTATTTAACTAAACTTAAACAGGATGTAATTTGCTTGCAGGAAACACATGGTAAAGTATTTGAATTATGCTAAATTAGGTAAAGACTTTGTCTCTATGGGAGATAAAAATAAAAATGGTGTTGTTAGGTATATAAAATCTCAGGTCACCCCAGAAATGATGTTTGCTGATGAACAGGATAGGTATGTGGGGGTCCAGATTGATATACAAGGGGTCAAGACACTCGTGGTAGAGGTTTATGGCTGGAATGAAAACATGACTGTTTGTTATGAAATGTTAATGGATAAGCTGATGAGTTTTTCTTATGAAAATTTGATTCTTATGGGAGATGCAGTGGTTCCTCGCCTTCTTAGAGGAATGGCAAGATATCACAAGGTAAACTATGAAAAGGTTTTTTGAGGTGATGGATAATTTAGAGGTGATGGATGCATGGAGATTTAAATATGTAGATGCAAAAGATTATACTTACTTTTCTGAAAAACATGCATATTCCAGAATAGGTATGATCTGGACTTCTAAGACATTGGCCAGTAGAATGTGTAAAGTGGATATACAGTTTTCCCTCCACTTTTCTGGGTTCAGCACTCACAGATTTGATTATTCATAAGTTATTTTACTTATTATCTAATTTAAATAATCTTACTCTGTTTGTGCGTGCCATGCAAATAATGTGTTCTCTCTAGGAATCTCTAGGTCCTCCAGCATGATTCTGTTAGGCACTTCCACTGGAAGTAGTTTGGCCAATGGCAGCAGCAGCTCTTCTTCCTCCTCCTCTTCTCAGTTATTTTATCTGTCAGTGTAATGTGTGTCTCCGGGGAGCAGAATTATTTACTTTCTTGTTCACAAGGGGGTTTTTTGGGCAGTGCTTCATGATACCTCACTTATGAGGAGCAAAGTCATTGACTTCTATGTGCATCAGTCCCTTTTTGGATAGTGCTTTTTGATCCCCTGCTTCGGAAGAGCAGAGTTATTGACTTCCATATGTACAAGTCCCTTTTTGAGCAGTGCTTTGTGATTCTCCCCGACCTCCACAAAACAGAGTTACTGACTTCTATGTACAAAAGTCCCTTTTTGGACAGTGTTTCTGATCCCCTGCTTCAGGGAGCAGAGGTGTTCACTTCTGCCCTCACCAGTTCCCTTTTTGAACAGTGCCTCTTATCCCCTACTACTGGGGAGCAGATCCGCCCAGCTGTGGCTGCTGCAAAGATCTCCTTCATTGTCCTCAGGGAGGAAAGCTTGTAGTGGGAGAACAGGACGAGGAGGAGATTAGAGAGGAAGGCAAAGCCACCACCACCTCAGTTGCTCCACTTCATTACAGTACAGTACTATGGCCACCTATATTTATAGCTACATTGCTAGTTACACAGCAGCTATAAATGTGAGATTAATCAAATTCAAAAAAATTAAACTTGCAAAAGTTGAAAGCCAACTGTAATACTGAAAAAGAACCAAGATTTGAGATTGACAAAGAACTATAGGCCAATATCATTATTGAATAATGATTACAAGATATTTACAATGATCTTAACAGAAAGGTTGAAAATTATTCACCAGGATTTTACACAAGGAGATCAGTGTGGATTTTGAGCTAAAAGATACCTTCAAGATAATACAGAAATACTTTAGGTATTTTGGAATATTTAGAGCAGCGGTTCTCAACCTGTGGGTCGCGACCCCTTTGGGGGTTGAACAGCCCTTTCACAGGGGTCGCCTAAGACCATCGGAAAATACGTGTTATCAAATAAAAAGAAGGTGAAAGGAAAATTACCTGGGAATGCAGCGAAGTCTGTGAAGGGCGGGGAAGGGCTCCCTACCACTCCTTTAACCTCCGGCGGCCATGTTGAAAAGAGGCGTTCAGAAAGCAAGGGAGGGGGCTGTGAGAGGAAGGAGCTCTCCTGACCAATCCCAGCTCTCCAGCAACACAAAGCAAGGGAGCGGGCTGTGAGAGGAAGGAGCTCTCCTGACCAATCCCAGCTCTCCAGCAACACAAAGCAAGGGAGCGGGCTGTGAGAGGAAGGAGCTCTCCTGACCAATCCCAGCTCTCCAGCAACACAAAGCAAGGAAGGGGGCTGTGAGAGGAAGGAGCTCTCCTGACCAATCCCAGCTCTCCAGCAACACAAAGCAAGGGAGGGGGCTGTGAGAGGAAGGAGCTCTCCTGACCAATCCCAGCTCTCCAGCAACACAAAGCAAGGGAGGGGGCTGTGAGAGGAAGGAGCTCTCCTGACCAATCCCAGCTCACCAGCAACACAGCCAGTCACACTCCAGCACGCGAGCAGCCTCTGGCGGAAGGAATGGCCGCCTCTCAGCCAGCAGGTCCTGGCCCTTCTATATTGGCGAACACAGCAGCGCAGGGCCGTTTAGCATTGTGTATGGTGTCCTTATTCGCTAGGAGTCAAACTGCAGTGCCTATGGAACATAAAGAGGTAAGATTTGAA
The DNA here is from genome assembly GCA_948472985.1 of Iguana delicatissima. Taxonomy (NCBI): domain Eukaryota; kingdom Metazoa; phylum Chordata; class Lepidosauria; order Squamata; family Iguanidae; genus Iguana; species Iguana delicatissima. The sequence goes on along the minus strand of CAOKZL010002481.1, from coordinate 145,870 downwards.
CCTCCTGTGTCTTCAGTGTCTTCCCAGGGGAATGTGTCTGAGTGTAACAGGGAGGTGATAAGACAAAGAATGGCTGAAGAAATGGAGGTGCATGTTTAGGCAAACCATATGAGTGAAATGATTTCACAAAATACATAACAAGTTTAAATATTGCAAGTTGGACATTCCATTGAATTTGAATGTTATGTCATTATTAAGCAGTCAACAAACTACTTCGATGAATCCTTCATTTTCACATGATTTTCCTGATGATACAAAAGTTATTCAAGCTGAATCAAATGATGCTGGTGTGTGTTTACCAAAAAAGTCTACCTGTAGGTCCAAAGTGACTAGAGTTGAGGAAATCTGCTTTGTCCTCACACTCTGAACAAATCAACACTGAATCTGAAAGTGATGAGGAACCAGATTTGGCAGATACTCATGGGGATAATGACTCTAAATCAGATGGTTCTATTTCCGAGGAGGAGGATGCAGAAGATGATAATAAAGTGAGATTATTTTCCTCAGATTCTTTTAAAAATTTGCTGGAAAAGGTGTTGGTAACTCTGGGACTGGACAGTCTGGAGAGTGCCACTTCAGATATTGATAAAAACAAGAATGTTGCATCAATTGTAAGGAATAAGCCTACAAAATCCAGTGTTATTCCCATGCCAGATTTATTTTTGGATTTAATTCAGTCTGAATGCAGTGAAACCAAATCTTCAAAGTTTATATCATTTATGGTGGACTAAATATCAGATATTTACATTACGATTCATAACAGTAGCAAAATTACAGTTATGAAGTAGCAACGAAAATAATTTTATGGTTGGGGGTCCCCACAACATGAGGAACTGCATTAAAGGGTCGCGGCATTAGGAAGGTTGAGAACCACTGATTTAGAGAAACAAGCAGCATTGGGGGGTTTTTAGGTGGTGAAAAGGCTTTTGATAATTTGAATTATTTTTTGTTTGTTTAGAGTGCTTGGGGGATGAATTTTCAGGACAGTTTCATTAAATATGTTAAGTATACTTAAAGTCATCAGAGAGCACAAATAAAAGTTAACAGGGAATCGAAAAGGGAACAAGATAAGGAACATGAAATCCAAAAGGGAACATGAAAAAGGATGCCCTTTGTTTCCAGTTTTGTTTTTTTGATACTTCAGGTTTTGAATAGAGGTATGAGATATGATGAGAGAATTGTGGATATATATATTTTAAAAGAAGTACATAAACTAAGGACATGCATTGATGATTTATTGATTGTTTTGGAAAACCATTTGGAATGCGTAGATTCATTAATGGAGAGATTAAAAGAATTTCGTGACTTATAAGATTTTAAGATTAATAATCAAAATACAGTAATGTTTACAAAAAATATGAGAAAAGTTCAGTTAAAATTGGTGGAAAAGTCTGGGTTTAACATTGAGAAGAAAGTCAAATATCTAGATATTATTATGTCAAATATGAACTTTATGTATTTTCAGAATAACTACATTAAAACATGTAATAAAATTAAAAAGGACTTGAAAAGCTCAGAAAAATTAAACCTTCCATTTTGAGGGAGAATTTCAGCGGTAAAGATGAATGTGTTGCTTAGAATGTTGTTTTTATTCCAGACAGTACTAGTTCTAACTAATGATGTTTCAGCCAAGCAATGGCAGAAGGTTCTGTCCAAGTTTATATGGCAAGGCAAAACAACAAGAGTTAAATGTAAACTTTTACAAGATATAAAACAAGAAGGTGATTTGGTTTTACCAGACCTGAAATTGTATTTTACTGCATGTTGTTTAATTTGTTTGAAAGAATGGATTGTACTGAGTAATAAAAGGCTATTTGGCTTAAAAGGGCGTGACCTGAGGTTTGGATGGCATGGATATCTGTGATGCACTAAACTTAACGTTGAACGTGGATTTTAATACCCATTTAGTAAGACAGGTTTTATTGAGAATATGGAATAGATATAAATTCAGATTGTGCACAAAAACACCATTGTGGATTTCAGCACATGAGGCCTTTTATAGAAAAGAGACAATAGGAAAAGAAAGATGGTTAACTTATCATGACTTGCTAGAAAATTACCAAGGAGAATACAAAGTTAAGACAAAAGAATAGGGGCTAGCTGAGGAATATACTTTCCAGTGGTTTTCATACTGACAATTAGTTGAAGAGTTTAAGATGGATAAAAAGAACCATGGTTTTGAAAAATTCAAATCTGTGTACAGATGTTGAACATGTGATTTGTAAAATGCATAAACGTTTACTAAAAGTTGATATGGAAAGGAACAAGATAAAGATTGTATGATAAAGTAGGTTCCGAACTTGTTATATAGCATACAGATGGAACAATGGGAAAAAAGATGTGGTTGAAGGAGTCAAAATTTATGTTATATTATTATTTTAAAGATTGTTTTCATAAAATGACATATTATTGGATTTATGGAAGAACTGGAAAGGAGACATGGAAGACTACTATAATATTTGATTACAGAAGTATGGTTGTTATATGCACAAAGTTGGAAAATTTCAACATTACCAGCAGTAGAGGACTGACTGTTAAAATTGGCTAACTTAGCAGAAATGGATAAATGATCTGCTTTGATTAGAGAAAAGTCACTAGTAACTTTTTTAAAGGGCTGGGGATCTTGATTGACTTTTTGCAAAAGAAAGAAAATGAGGTGATGACCTTGGGTTAGGGGAATTAGTAGGATTGGTTTATAAGAAGAAGTGTAATAAGCAATTTTTAAATTGGGAGGTAAGATTATAATACTTAGGTTCATAGCCACTGAGAAGAAAGTTGGAAGTCACTTTTCTGTTTTCATGCATTTTGTTCTTTGTGTTTCATGTCCATTATCTTCTTTTTCTTTCTTCACATACCTGGTTTTTTTCTTTAAAATAATTATGCTTGTTAATATATCTAGAAAATGTCTTTAATGGTGCTGCTGCTGATGATGATGATGATGATGACAATAATAGTAGTAGTAGTAATAATAATAATACAAAAATTACTTTGGTTTCCAGTCCTAAGCATACTGAGCATGAAGCAAGGCCTAAGTGGCTCTCTAGCATTAATTCTTGATAAAAGGGTTAAGAATTGAGCTGGATTTTTTTTTCGTGCCCAAGCTAAAACTCTTTCTATTTAACAACAGCCTGCCCTTAACCGCGTTCTCCTACCCAACTGCATTCCAATTGATATACACAATGTTAAATGTATCCTTTCAAAAATGACTGTTCACCACCGTGTTTAAAGCCACGAGTTTTGAAGTTGCATAAAGCTTCTTTGAAATCTGTCCCCAGCTAAAATAACTTGCGCTTAGATTCCACTTGAAAGTATTGAATCATCTTCAGAACTTGGTTGCCGTTAGTAGGACAAAAGAGCAAACTATAAACAGTACTAAATGCCACAGACCTACTGTTGTTGAACAGTAGCAAGTATATGACCAACAGTATTTCAATAAGGAGTAGAGGATTCTCAGGCTCAATCTAGCCCTCCTAGAATCCCAGTCTAGTCATCCGGCCATGCCCCTTTCTCCATTATATCACTGTTCAGTAGAATAGCTGAATAATAGCTAAACCTGCAAGCCACATGTGGCCACCCAGCACGCTTGTGCCATCCCTCCCTCCCTCTCATTTTTAAGTTAAAAATCCCCTTGAATTTTATAGGGATAGTAGGAGAAAAATGTTCAGTGGTTCCTCCCTACCATGTTTTAGCTTGAGTACCCTTTTTTTTTTTTTGGTCAAAACTAGAAGTGACTTTCAAGAAGGGGTTCTTTTCACTTTAAAAACATTTTTCAGATAATTGGGGCTTGTCAGCAGAAGCTATGCATTGGCCTTCTGAGGTCTTGGAGTGTCCTTGAACCTCAAAAAAAGTTGCCCATTCCTGTTGCAGTGGTTACCCAGCTCACAGACTTTTTTTCCATTCTAAATGGCTGGAATGTCTTCTTAAAGGTTAGTTGTGAATGGTGTGGGATTTAAGCCTAACTATGCTGCTATTTAGGGTCTCATCCTTTTGCCCCACCCACCACTGTAATATAGCCCCTAAGAACTTTCCTGAAACTGAATTTTGGCTCTGAGGCTAAAAAAGTTCCCCTAGTCTTGATGTGTAGCCAGAGAAAGAATCATGTAAACACAGCATGTGTGGATTCTGATCAGTGGGAAAGCTGACTTGACATTTAGACATGTGGAAAGGCGGCTTTGGTGGTACTCTGTTGTGAAAGGTAAAGACGATGTTCATAGGACTGCCAGAATGAAAAAAACTAGAGAGGGGTCCTGTACCTCTTGTACCTGTATAGAAGAGGGAATGTTTTCAAGCTTTGCTTGTTACCTGGTTGCAGGACAAGCAGCCCCTGCTAAAGTTTCTGCTTCTTTGTTGTGCTGTGCCTTCAAGTCATTTCCAACTTATAGCAACTCCATCACAGGGTTTTCTTAGCAAGATTAGTTTAGAGGGGGTTTTGCCATTGTCTTCCCAGAAGACTGAGAGTGTGTGACTTACCCAAGATCCCTCAGTGGGTTTCCCTGCCTTGAGGGGGAATTTGAACCCTGGGCCATTTCTGCACTACGCTTTTATAGCGCGATGATTCCTCTTTCAACATCCTATGGAATCCTGGGGTTTACAATTTCGGGAAGGGCCGACCGGCATTCAGACCACTACACCACACTGGTCCTGTACACAACCATTTCCTCTTCAAAACAATCATTTAAGGTACAAGTGCCCTCTCCAGTTTTCACTCTGACAAGCCTAGATTCTCAGTTTCAGAAGGCTGGAGCTGATAATGAGAAACAGAACAGCACATTCAGACAAGATAGTGAGGGGCATTTTTGGAAGTTATTAACTGATCCTTCTATTCGTCCTACTGGTCCCCTAATTAAAACTAGTGGATATTTTCATGAAAAATGATGGGGGTGGAATTGGTTCTCTGGTCCAGTTAAATGGGTTCTTCCCAAAGTCTCATTTTGTGTTCTTAACGGATATCTCAGATGTTGTCGATCCCTACAACGAAGCAAGAAGAAAAGGTACTGCTTGTAAAATCTAAAGCTCCTGGGTTATTTTTACTGTAGCGGACTATGAGAAACCAGTTGTTGTTGTTTTTTACAGAATCATTGAAACCAGTGTCAAAGAGAATGCAGTTCATCTGTAGCTTAGAAATGTCTACCACTTAATACGATCATCTCTTTTAATGTTGTATATTAAAGAAAATTAACCAGTTTTTAAAGTACATCTTTTTCTCAGCTGTGTCCTTAGAAAGAAAAACATATTCCAACAATTGGTTATGATAGAAAATCAAGAAAAAGATAACAGATTACAATTTGTATTTTAGCCATTTGCCTTAGAGTCACAGGGAACTAGGAAGTGAACAGGCTGAAGGAGAGATTACTCTGCCCTTTTGCAGGCAGACAGATTGGTTTCCATGTGACATGTGACGAAGGAAAAATCTCTGAAACTAACACAGAAATGCAGGGTTTGGCGGTAGAGGGACAGAGTAATTTATCCCTGCTTTGCCAGATCGTTTGACAAATGGTTAAAAACAGAAAACATTTTTTTTTTAATAGCCTTATGTTTCCAAACTTTCCTTTCTGCCACAAGCCTCTTGACTGGCTATATTTGTTGATTGGTTGGTTGACAGGCTACTAACCTTTATAGACTTAATTGCAAGGCATATGTATTACATTTTTAAAGCTATAGATTATATAGCACGTTGTTGATATTTTTTTTTACATCAGTGCTTCAACAAAAGAATTAAAAGTACAGGTAGGCAACCTGTTTTTCATAACAAATTTGTTTTACCTAGGATCAGAAAGTCCTGGTGAACAATTTAAAGCAATCCTAGAGAAATATGAGCCATATACGCTTCGTTGGGATGGTTTTATTGGTAGTTCACATTTTCCAAGGTATGTAAATATGTTTTTCAAGAATTTTGCACAGAAGATTTTAGGATCTAAACAAATGTGCAATGTATTTTTATCTTTAAGCTGTTTATAAAGAATCAAACTACTAAAGGCACTGTCCTACAATAATTCAGTATTCTCAGCTTCCACTAGTTTCAGTGGAAGTGTTTCTAACAAACTTTCCCCACTGAAATGAATGAGATTTAAATGCATCCAGCTTTGCTCAGTTTAAAAATGATTAAATTGAATTTGAGAAAAATGACGTGAGATGCTGAACAGATAGTTTCAAAATTAGAGAAACACATGAACAAATGTACTTAGTCCTGATATTCTATCATTCTGCAAAAATAGAATTGTGTGTTATTTTTCTCCTCCATATAGCCATACCAGATTTCTTAGGATGAAAATTGATGACATATTAGTGCAATTTCTTCATATGTAATGTTTTCTAGAGCTGAAATTAGCTTATGTGAGCAAGAGGTTTTTAAACCCGATAATGACTATTAAAAACAAACAAGAGTTTTGGGATATTTTCTGACTCCATAGGAATTCCAGGGTATTGATGGATAGGAGTAGGGCTGGCGCTATGGGTTGGGTTAACGTAACACATTTTGTATTTCCAAGATCCACTGAGAATTCCAGTTTCCTGCTCCAAATGGAGTCCATCTATAGAAAACAAGAATGTGTCACTTTTCCTTCTTAATGTTATGGCTCACCGCTAAACAATATGGTTGTTCTGGGGTTTTTTGAGGGGGTTGTTTTGTTTTTATCTCAATAAATTATACTCACTGGGACTGAAAAGTACCCAATAATTTGTTTGTGTTTGTTTGTTTTTTCCCCTTTTTTCAATATATATTTTTATTGAAAACTTAAACATAAACAAAAAAAAACACCAGCCAAAAACAATACATCAAAGAAAAAAGAAAGAACATAACAATACTAAAATTACATGTAACTCTAAAATAATTGAACCTTAATCATTTTTGAGGGCAATTTTTATCTCAGCCACTTTTGTCTATAAAAAAACCAGAACTATTTATTTATTTATTTAAAACTGTTTATAGATTTTCAAATGACAGTGATAAAAAGTCTACTTTGTAGGTCTAATTCTATGTGAATTCTGCCACAGAATTTGATTCTGCAAAACTACAATGGTTTGCCGCTCTGGCTGTCGGTTAAATCAGCTGAGTTTACAAGCAGTATGATTTGATATCATATTGTAGCCACATTCAGACCTTATGAAAAATAATGTTAATAAATACCAAGGAAAGATACTGTGTTACTCTGCCTGAGCCTTCTGTTGCCACTTCCATTGCTTGGCTTCCACGGACTCGCTTTTTGAGGAGAAGAATCTCTATGCGTGGAGGCTGTCTGCAGTTTGGAGCCTTAATTTTCCAAGGTTCCAAATCACTTAAGAGAGTATCCACAGATATTAAAGATTCTCCTTTTTAGCACAACAGTGACAGTGGAGACAGCAGGGCTATTGCATGTCCCGTCCTCATTTATCCCCTATATATAATGTTAGAATAGGACAGGTGTACACTTGAAGGCACATAGATACAGACAGAATACATATTGTGGTATCACCATCCTGTGCTGTGCTGTCTATCATTGTGCTTTGTTCTGAATGTAACAACTGAATGTAGTGTTGAAATGAAATTTTGATTTCTTTTTTCTTCAGTCAAGCAGAGTGGGAACATATACTGAATAACTGCAGTGCCTTTTTCTTCTCTGGAATGGAAAGATTCCTCTGTCATATATTGCTTGAAAGGCTAGCTGCAATGAACTTCCCAGGTGACTTAATGAAACAAACAAACAAAAAAGCAGTGTGTTTGTTTTATTTGGAAATTTATGATTAAATTATTACGGTGTTAGAGTATGTTTTTATAGTGGTTGATGAAAGGGGAAAGAGTACACTGGCTGCAATCACACCTCACAATAAAGCATGATTTATTGGGACAGAAGGAGGATTAGGCAAATGTGAGCTTGTGAGCACAGGCACACACACTCACACAAGTGTGTGTATCTGAAGTACTGCACTGGGTAAGGAAGTGGGGGGGAAATACTGTTGAGTTTCACCCAGTGTTGTTGTTTGCTGGTATGTGCCTTCAACTGGACTCTAATTTATAGTGATCCTCTCAGTGGCTTGACAAGATTTAGGCCATTTCTGCACAAAGCTGTTACAGCGCTATTATTCCACTTTCAACATCCTCTGGAATCCTGGGGTTTGCAGTTTAGGGAGGGGCCAGAGGGATGCCAGAGGATGTTGAAAGTGGAATAATAGCTCTAACAGCTTAGTGCAGAAATGGCCTTAATCAGAGGTAGCATGCCATTGCATCTCTCTTAGACTGAGAAAGTGTGGTTTGTCCAAGACCAACAAGTGGGTTTCTGGGGCAGAGCAGCAATTCAGACCCTGGATTCCCAGAATCCTAGCCTAACACTAAAACCACTGCCTCATGCTGGCTTGCACTTTGACTCTCCAGATGTTCTGGACTACAACTCTTGCAATCTCTTACTGTTGGCCATGTTGGGTATAGCCAGTGGTTGCTGTAGATCTGAATATCTTGCTCCCTGTGCTTATCCTATCCACATGTTCCTCACATTGAGATATTTGCAAAAGGAATCTTTCATGCCAGAAAAAAAGACACAGAATAATATAACCTGGGCTGAGAAACAAGTAATTTTTTGTGGCCACAGCGACAACAACAAAAAGGTGGAATTACGTGAGGAGGAAAGTAGAACAGCACCCACATTGCGTGAAAAGCCCCTCTTCCAATCATTCAGGACTTTCCAAATGGTGTGCAGTGACACGTTAGCGTGTCACCTGAAGTGTGTAGATGTGTCACATACAATCTTGGAAAGGCATGTTGTTATTTATAAATCATGTATTTTTAAAAATATATGAAAGGTTTTCATGAGATATGTTGTGTCTCCATACGTTTTGTTATTACAATTTATGTATGTGTCTGTATCTCTTATAAGGGGTTAGTTTAACCTCTGGTTTGCTAGTAAAACTGAATTACTGTGTCGCGAAATGATTCATGTCTAAAAAGTGTGTCATCAACATGAACAGTTTGGAAAGCTCTGCAGTAAATGCTGTCCATCCCCCATTCTACTACAAAAGCCTTGGTTGAAAAAGACCACAAATAGTGCTAGCAGGAATAGTTGGAATAGTAAGAAAGTATTTTTGCACGTGCATAGTTTTACATGCATCCGTGGATCTAAATGCTACTGAAATGACATTAGCTCTTTCCTATCTCCTCAGAATGTAAGCTCATGGTACTTTTAGAGCTTGCACATACAAAGCCAAGTGCTGTACGGGTGAGAGATCTTGATGAGGATAGAAGGTAAAATAAGCTTTACATTAGTTTTTTTATCTCAATCTTATGTTAAAGCTAACCTATTAAATTCATTTATTTATATATTTTCTCTATTTTATTTATTTTATTTATTTTCTCTATTTGCCATATTTGAATATGGTAAATATGAGAGGCAACATTGTATGATATGATGTGATATGGTATTAATCCATGGAGATACAAAGAGAGAAACGTATTACATATGTATTGCAGCCTCACCTGGTCACTAGGCCAAAGAGAACACTTCTCCCATTCTGCATTTTCTGCTTCACTGCCCCATGGGTATTTACCAGTCCACTTTGCGGAATGGCAATAGAATAAAATCAGATCCAGTGTGCTGCTTCTTTGTCTTTTGCACTCAGTGCTATCAAGCCAAGTGCCATTTCAGCTGCAGGACTTCTCTCATGCAATAGGCACATAGGCTCAGAATGTTCGCTTAGTCCAGTGGTCCTCAGCCTTCAGTCTTTCACATGTTTTGCAGTTCAACTGCCATCAGCCCTGTTGGCCAAGGCTTCTGGGAATTGAATACCAAAGCATCTGAAGGACCAAAGTTTGGGAACCATTTATTTAGTCTCTCAGATAACAATCTAGACTGTTATTTGTAGCTCCTATATTTGGATCTGATCTTATTCTATTCCGCACTGCACTGTTGTAGTGCTATTATTCCACTTTCAATATCCTGTGGAATTCTGAGGTTTGTAGTTTACTGTGGCCAAAGACGCCCCTCCCTAAACTGCAATTCCCAGGATTCCGTAGGATGTTGAAAGTGGAATAATAGCAGTGTAGTGCAGAAATGGCCTATGTGGCCAATTAAGAGGACAAATTCAGCATAAAAGTAGACAATGAGACAATGGGATTTCTTCAAGCACTGCATATCCCCAGCAGAGGAGCCAGCAGCAGCCTCTATCTCTTTCTTCACTTATGCTTTGAGGCAGTACTTCCTAGGGTTTCTGTTGGCCTGAACCCTTCCTGCCATGTGTTGCCTCCATAAGACACCCAGAACATCTTGAGGAGACAATTCTCCAGGCTTCTTTTAGTCCTGCAGGGGGGCAGGGAAAAGAAAAACTAGTTCAATGATGAGCTACCTCTTCCAGGGCCCAGAGTGCTCCCTCATCCCAAGGTTTCAGGTTGAGAAAATCTGCTTGGTTGGGATGTACCTCTCAAGGCATCAAGAGAACCAGGAGGGAGCACTTCCTTGGGCTTCTGTTGACCCTCTCCTTTCCCACATGGAGATGGTGAGGCAGCAGAAAAGCCAACTGTCTAGGAAATGGCAGGGAAATCTGGATTTGTGGGAGTTCCCTGTTGTCTCTCTCATCCCTCCTTTGCTGATTGCTGTTGAGGGGATAAAGAAAAGAATGTTCCTCTGCCCCCTCCCAAAGAAACAAATCTAATCTAGTCTTAAGTACTTCAGCAAAGTGTATGTGAGATGTGAGCATGTGCGCCTAAGGAAAAGGAGAACCTATGAGTACCTCTGTTTGTGTGTGCCCACTCTTTCACCTGATTTTCCCCTGTTCTTCCCCCCACACTGGCAGCCCTGCCTTCCTTCCCACTGTCCACAGTAGGCACCAGTTGTTACTGTTATATTGTGCAAACTGACTGGCAAGGAATGAGCTCTTAGGGATAGCCACTCAGCATTCATAATGTATTATGTGACTCCATTGTTTGCAAGCCTCTGTTGATGCCAGACATCTCATAAGAGCTAGTTAAGAGAGATGTGGTTCACTTTTGTTGATATAATAGAATGAAGAAATTTGGACAACTATTTATTTAGTCCATTGTACGCAGATCTTTCAGGAACGTTTGTACAGTGGCTCTTCCACTTTTGCAAGGTTCAACTCCGTCCCCCCACAATCCCCCTCCCATTCCTTTCTGGGGCTCCCTCCTCCCATTCCGTTGCCTATTGTACGCTGGGGCCCAGAGGCAAGGAAATGAGAGCAGGAGCACTGGAGAGGAGAAAGAAGATGAGTGTGCATGTCTTCCCCTCTTTCCCATGCCTTTTGCTTTGGCGTGCATTCTCAGCATGGGGATCAGAGGCAAGGGAATGGGAGCAGAGAACTCAAGTGGAAAAGGAAAATACTCACATGCCTTCCCCACCATTCCCTTGCCTTTTGCCTGGGCAACACTTGCCTTCATTCTCTGCATTTGGGAAAATGCAAGGAAATAGGAGGATGAGAATCTGGTGAAGGCACATGAGATCAAATTCACGAAGGTCAGACTCATGAACATGGAGAGAGGACTTTACTTGCAATTTTCATTTATTATGTTTAAGGATTCTTATTCTTTTCCTTAGTTCGCTACGTCTTTCTCTGGAGTTGCCAACAGAGACAGCGATCATTCTCAGCCTGGCTGGAGTCCGTTCCATCATAGCCAACCAATGGCATACCACCCTGCTGGAAAATGCGACAAAACTGAACAGCTTGTGTGAAAGTATGTAAAAGCAACGTTGAAGCAGCTTCTCTAAATACTTAATGCTTTCTTCTGAATATTATCATCAGTGCTTTTTTTACATGTGACAAATAGTGAAACAATTGTTTGAGAAATTCAAAGAGTCTAGAAGCAGCCAACTTTTGAGTTTCAGCCAGTCCTTTGGTAACTTTACCCACTTGTCAGTGACACCTACCCTAAGCAGAATGTTGCAGAGTATTATCTGCCATTTTTATCTTCCCGTGCCTAAATACACTAAAGGCATCAGATCCCATCTGTTAGAAGCTGTGGAGGGTCAGCTGTGGTTAGTACTTGGGTGGGAGACTGCCAACAGATACCAGGTACTGCAGGCTACGTTTTAGAGGAAGGAACTGGCATAACCACCTCTTAATATTCTTGGACTACAGGCTGTAATTTTAAATATATTTGCTAATGAGTAAACACAACTGAACATGATAGTTATTAGATCTGAAAAGATATGCATAAATATTGTGCTGTGCATGGGAGACCACTGTCTAAAACCATTATAAGCGTTATGAGGATATTGTGTGTATGTATATGCCTTCAAGTCAGCTGATCGCTTAGAGGAACTCCATCAATTTCACAGGCTTTTCTTGAGCAAAGAATACACAGTGGTTTGTCATTGTCCTCCTCTGGAACAGAGCCTACAGTGTCTAGTATTCCTTTCCCTTCCAAGTACTGACCAGGCGTGACTCTGCTTAATTTCCGAGGTCAGATGACATCTGGTGAATTTAGGATATTTAGGTGTGATGGGTCCCCTTTCCATGCTGGTCCCACAGTTCCAACTCTTAGGCTCCTGTCATTCAACTTGCCCTGTCTCCCTTGGAAATCCCTCCCTCGTTGAGCCCTTATATGGGGTGATTGCCCATATGTTATAGGCTGTTTGTGCATTCCACTGGTGTAACGACACTGGCATAGTTGCTGGTAGCAGGAAGGAAAAGGCGGCAGGCACCACAGCCGTGAAAGAGGCAAAACACAGGAGAAATAGCCTAATCAGAATAAAAAATTTTGTTTGCCTTCCCTCACCACTGCTGTCTGACCTTGAGAGAAAGTTCAGTCACTAGCATAGCACACCAACAGGCTTCTGACAATATATTTATGTCTTTTTTTAAAAAAAAACATGGGAACAAAGCAGTTTTAAAAAAAGAGCCAACTTTGGTTCCCTACATAACAACATATTCATTGGATTATTGCACTCCATGAAAAACTGTGTAGCAAGTTTAAAGAATTAGATGGACGTGACAAACATGATCATGGTAGAAACATGGTTTACTACATTTGAAGGTGTTAAAAATAATCTTCAAATTGCAGTCAGCTTTAGACCACAGAAGATTCTGGAGAGGTATGATCTAGTGTCATCAATACTAGATATCAATATCTGAATCATTTGTGGAAAATTGAACTGTCTGGAGAAAGGCAGCAAACCTCAGGACTCAGCCTGTAAGGACAGTGAAAGACAGATCAACTGAGGCTGTATTGCTAGTAAGAACTTACCTTGTTACAATTCTGATTCCACTTTTGGATGCCAGACTGGATCCTAGACTACTGTTACATTTATTCTGTACTTGTTCATGGCTTTTGACTATAAACAACATGGTACTGTACAATGTTAAAGTATCATTGTAAACTTGCTCCACAGGCATACATAAATCCATTGAACAGGATCTGCTACCATTCACAAATGGAGGCAGGGGGACCCTGGATTCTATTGTTTTGTGTGTTTTCTTTGTATATATGTGTGAGAAAGAATAAATTAATAAAGTACTGTGTTTCTTTGTAGATTTGATAAAAATAGGTAAAACAACTGGACAAGCTGTTCATACCCTTCAAAAGAGCAAGACTCCTCTGGATGAATTACCTAAGGGTAAAAGTACTCAGTTTTTTAAAAATAAAAATAAAATAAAAATAAAATACACAAACAGATCAAGATAAGCTCTTATGTATAAGCTCTTATGTATAAGCTCTTATATAATTTTAATCTCACAGTTTGTTTGGTTATTAAAAAATATGATCAAACCTAAGTTAACAAATTTGATGTATTCCTGGGCATTACTTCTTTAAGAGAAATGTCGGTACCAGCGGCAGAAATAATATGGAAGAGAATAGAGATAGGTTCCTACACCACAAAAAAGAAGAGCAGTTCACCATGGTTCAGTAAATTTTATGATTTTCATTTTGGTAGACAAGATTCTAGATTTAATATTTTTTATCATCCTGGGTGTGGCTGAAGAGAGAAGTTTATCTGCTCTCTCCTTCTCTCTCTGTTTTGCTGTTTATGCATGCTCAGTAAAGGATTCTGGAGGCAGCCGCTATATACCTTTCCTGCTGTAGGAAAACACACACAACTAAAATAAGATCAGCTAGAATAGAATCTCACTCTTTCCCAGCTCAAGCTTTATTGCATTGTTTGCTGCAAACATGCTGACACTGAAAAGATGTGTTTCTCCACACGCCTTCTCTATCCTCCCAATGCCAATGAAGTTTAAAAAGCTTCCAGCTAGACAGAGGATGAGAAGGAAAAAGGGGCTGGGGAAGCAGAACTTTGTAAAAAGGAGTTTCTTTGGCAAAGGCATTGGTACACACAGCAGAATAAATTACAGATGCAGGAAGCCAAAATTAATTGGGAAAACTGGATAGGGAAGGAGAGATAAAGATTGACTTTCTCCTTTTCCAGCTCTATAGCCTTAAACATATTAAGGATCTCTTGTATCTGGTATTCTTGTTTTCTAAAACTGCAGAATAGTCTAAAATAATCCAAATTATTTCTGGCAGTTCTAGTATCAGAAAGTTCCCTGTTTACTTTCTATAAGGAAAGGACGCAGCAAGCAAAACTACAAATTAGACTATTCTGCTGGAAAAAGTATACTGGCATCTGTATGATGCCTGTGGGGAAACAATAGCTTTGAGGATTGATTTTAAAAAGCATCAAGGGAAAACATTAAGCCCTTCCTCACCCAGTACTATGGTTCTGATCTTATTCGCCCTCCCCGCTGCTTTCCCTATGTGACTGCTCGTATGTTTAAGAAATGTATTCATGGTAGCCATGTTGGTCATGCATACATGAAAATCCACAAGTAGAGATACCTTTTTGGGGGCCAGCTCCAAAGCATAAAATACATTGTGCAAGCTTTTTTTTTAATATTTTTATTAAAATTCAAGTAATATAAACAGACTAATTATAATTGTCATGTGTATAAATAAATGCATTAAAAAAACATAATTGGAAAAATGACACGTACATTGTTACAAGAGCATAAAAAACAAAAGAAATATTTTCCCAAGGTAGTCTGAAGATCACGAGTTGAAATATGACCTATTGTTATCGTATGTGCTCTCTACGTATATTTAACCTAATAACTTATATTTCTGAAAACTTTCTTTTGATAGACTTATATCAAAACATTAAAAAAAGACATGATCTCTATAACCTTAGTATTACATATTTGTTGTTATAGTTGTTGTTTTTTCTTTTTCCTCTTCTCCCCCCACCCCGTTTTCTGCCAGTGTGTATTTGATTTCAAGTCCCACTATTTTGTTCATTCAGTCTTCTAAATTACACTTTACATAACATATTGTAATATACAAATAGTGCGGCAGGCATAAATTACGTCATTTGACATTTATTACTACGCTATTACATTCCCCCTTAGTCAGCCTAGTTCTAGAGATTGCAAATTAAGAATATATATATACTACACGTTACTCCCTTGTAAGTATAATTGTACTGGAGACCATTCAATCTCACATTCATCTTTAAAATTCTGTTTTAGTGATTGAGTTAAAATATCACAGTTTCTCATTTCCAATAATTTTATAATCCATTCTTCTATTTCTGGTATTGTATCTGTTTTCCAATATTTCGCATATATTATTCTTGCTGAGGTCATCATATATAGAATAATGCGCCAGTATTTCTTTATCAAAATTTGTTCTTTTTCCGGCAACATGTTTAGTAAGAAAAATTCTGGTAGAAATGGAATGTTAGTGTTCAGTATTTCAGATATTTTCTTACATATGTTTTTCCAGTAAATCTTGGCACATGGGCAGGTCCACCACATGTGAAAGAAGGTTCCCTCTTCCTCTTGGCACTTCCAACATTTATTATTTGGAGTCTTATATATCTTCTGTAGCTTTGAGAGATTTAGATACCATCTGTAGAACATTTTCAGATAATTTTCTTTCAGATCTTGAGACAATATAAATTTTTGGGTTCTGTGCCAGCTCTTGTTCCAATCTTCCAATTGAATTTCTTTTCCGATGTTCTGGGCCCATTTTATCATCACATCTTTAATGGTCTCTGTTTCTAATTCTCGATCCAAAATGAATTTGTAAATCTGTGAGGTCAAATGTGTTGGTTTTTCAAATATTGCAAATTCAAATTCATTTTTGATGTGTATGCTTTGGAACCCTTCTAATTTAAAGGCCATTCTATTGTCATAAAGTCCATCTTGTATCATTCTTTTATCTGCAAATATAAGAACCATTGGCAAGGAAATCCGTCTTCATCTAGTAACTCTCGTGATTTTAGTTTGAAATTTTCTTCCTCAATTAACATATCTTTATAGTGGATCCATTTTTCATGCTGGGATTTCCACCTACCAAAGAAGGCTTCATGGGGTGACATCCATTGTGGAATTATTTTATAAATCTTGTTTTTATATTTTATGCATATATTTAATAACAATCTTCTTACATGATGGTTAAGGAAGTCTCTGTCAATCTTAGCTTTACCATACCAGAGGTAGGCGTGCCACCCAAACCTTAAATTTGAACCTTCAAGCCTTAAATTTCTTTCATTTTGTAGGGTAATCCAATCCGCAACCCAAGTAAGTGCATTTGCATGGTAAGATGTTTTAAGATTGGGCAGTCCACAACCTCCTCTTTCTTTTTTATCAATTAGCAGTTTCCATTTAATCCTGGCGTTCTTTCCCTTCCAGATTAAATTTGATAGATCTTTTTGCCATTCATTAAAGACTTTATCATTGTGTATTATTGGAATATTTTGAAAGAGATAATTTAATTTGGGAAGTGTGTTCATTTTAATGGTGGCTATTCTTCCTAATAGAGACAAATTTAGTTTGGACCAGTTTTGTAAGTCCTTTTTAATCTCAGACCAGACTTTCTTATAATTGTTTTTGAAAAGCTCATTATTTTGCTTAGTAATCCATATACCCAAGTATTTTATTTTCTTATCAAAGTGAAAGCCAGAAAGTTTGAGTAAAGCTGAGGTTTCCCTATCTCTGATATTTTTAGTAAGCATTTTGTTTTTTCCATTGTTAATCTTCAACCCTGCGACTTCTCCAAATTTAGTCAGTTTCTGGATCAAGATCTCAATGCTATATTTCAGATCTTCTAAAGAAATCACCAAATCATCTGTGTAGGCTTTAAGCTTGTGTTCTTGGCCTTTTATCCTCACTCCTTTTATATGTGGGTCATTTCTAATTTCAGATGCCAGAACTTCAAGAATCATTATGAATAACAAAGGAGAAATATGGCAACCTTGTCAAGTTCCTTTTTGTATTTTGAATGGTTTTGTCGTTTCTCCATTGATAATAAGTTGTCTGATGAAGAATGTTGAAGAGCATTGTACAAGCTTTTGAAGCTTTACTGGCTTCTTCATCAGGCAAAGATGTTAAAAATAATACAACAAGAAAAAGGTATCAACATTAGCATTACAGGCCTACATTCTGTCTCAGATGTTACTCTCTTGTCGGTTAAGATGATTTAGAGAAATCAAGAGAGCCACTCCCCTTCTTGATTGTGTGAGGAGTAGGGATAAGGGGCAATAAAAGATAGAAAATAAAATTTCAACTCCATTAGCAACAGAAAAGTAACTTCCTTTGAGATCCAGCTATCTCTGTCCTGTGCTCCAGTGATAATAGCTCCTTTCTTAGATAAAGAACATTGCATTTTTAACTTCTCTGCCTGATTAAGAAGCCAATAAAGCTTTGGAAGCTTGCATAATGTATTTTATGCTTTGAAGTTTGCCCAATAAAGGTATCATTGCTTGTGGATTTTGGATTTTTGTCCTAGGTTTGTTGTTGTTTTAACTGCAAGAGATCCCAATCCCCAGTCTATCAGAGGCCATTTTCACACATAAGATTCAAGCATCCTTTGAGATGTTGTCACTTACCATGCACACAGACTGATTGAAGAGTCCCAGATTTTGTTCCTGTTCTTTCCAATGTTATACTGGGTTAAAATAAATCAACTTGGAGAACTGGTATAAAAAGTCTCTGACCATACCAGGAGCTGACAGAAAATATTCTGGGATAAATAAAATATGTATGGATCTACAAAATAGAACTGGAAAGAACAAGAGCAGAACCTGGAACTTTCTGGTCTTTTAAATTAGCGTGGATGCGCCCTACATGGTTGGTATTAACATTAGATTTGGCACTGACTTTATATTTACAGGTAGACAATGTGATGAAAGAGCTATATATTCAAATCACTGAAGAACAATCGAGTTTATTTATTACATAGTGACAGAAATGGATGCACTGGAATTCAGGAGTAATACTCTGTGAAACATTTCTCCCTAATATGTAGCATTTGATCAGGCCTGAAGAGAGAGATACTGAAGCAAACAGAAATTTTAACTCAGGGTGCAATAACAAACAAAATAAAACACTTGGAAGTCCTGCAGATTTCAGTAGAAATGTTGATCACAAGCTAAAATCCACTGGAAGAAGTGTATTTAGAACACTTATCTTTGGTTGGATCTTGCCCTCTGTTCTTTTAAGATATCATGCCATGTAGGTCTAATTTAATTGTTGGTTTTGAACTGTATTTCTAGTGGAGCCAGATTGTACAGATTGTACTGAAGACAGGAAAGACCAGAAGGAAGGTCCTGGTGAGCTAAGCCGTCCTGTGATTCATCCATCAGCTCTCAATGCTGTTTTATATGGGCTGCCAAACATGATGTTCATGTGATTCAGGGGGAAAAAATCTTAATGTAACATGGAAATTGAATTGAGTGTGAAGAGGAAACGTTTTTCCTGTTTGTTTGTTTTTTAAAAAGTAGGTTTTCACAAAAGTTCTATTTCTTTTCAGTTACACACTGGCATTCAGACAAATATAATTTTGAAATGCTTCTCTTGCTCTAATTTCCTCCTGACTTTTTACTGCAGAATTGTGAGAGTTTTCTTTTTGTTCTCCTATGCTTAGCCATATCACAAGTTCAACTGTGGCCTAAATCCAACTGCCAGACCTCCAAGTAGAGAAGACCCATTAGATCAATTAAATTTACATTAGTGGAGATTTACTAATTTCCCATTGATTTAATGGGTCTACTTTAGTTGGGACTAGCAACTGGAATTTTCCCTGTGTGTATGGCAGTAGATGCTGCCATAGTACTGTTAGCAGCATAAATAGAATTGTTGTAACACTTAGAGATTGCAACAGTGCATTGCAACACAGATTTCCACTGCAAATGTACACCCATATATCTGGGAATAAAAACTGTGTGTTTGTCATTGTTGGAGTCTGTTTTCTACAGATCAGCGTCTGCTGTATATTCATAGTTGTCATTGTTGTGTGCCTTCAAGTTGTTTCAGACTTATGGTAACCCTGAGATGAAGTTACCACAGGGGTTTCTTGGCAAAATTTGTTCCAAGGCGGTTTGCCGTTGTCTTCCTCTAAGGCTGAGAGAGTGTGTCTTGCCCAAGGTCACCCAAAGGGTTTCCATGGCTCAGCAGGAATTTGAACTCTAGTCTTCAGTCATAGACCAACACTCAAACCACTACATTTTGCTGGCTCCCCATAGCGGTAGTTACAATATATAATGTTCTGCAGGATAACTTGGAAGGTTCTGCAGTCCAGTGGAAGAGTGCATGTTTTATATGTATGATGTCTGAAATGTGATGTTCAGCGTCTCCAGTGAAAGAACCTGTTTTTAGGGCTGCAAGGTGAAAAAACCTCTGCCTCAGAATGTTCTGTACCTGTTGCCATTGGATGAACTATTACTGTAACACTAATAGATGATAGCTGAAATCTAAAAAAAGGTCCTGGAGTTCTACTGTTTTCCCCTTCCAACTGCATCCCTCCTTCAACCAGAAGTGGCATTCTGGCTGCTACTGCCCAAAGAAACACCACCAGCAGTAATACAACATTTCTTGCAGAGTTTTCTCTGGGAAAGCGGGGAGGCACTGCACATTTGTCTACTCTGACGAACTAGACTTTGGGTCTAGGATTGCTCAGGCCATTACAGATATCTTGTGTTTTCTTTTATCTTCAATTTCTTACTATTTAATAGAAAAAAATAACATCAAGTGAGAAGATCCAGTCATCACTGGATCACTCCAGAGGTTTTGCCTGTTTCTTTCTTAGCAACCCAGACAGGCCTGTTCCCAGTGATAAATTGTTTGTGTTCCTTTTAAAGGCATTAATATGTCACTGAAAAAATACTATTCTTGGCTCCCCTGCTATGCTAAAGTTAATTAGAACCTGATAGAAACATAAGGATTTGTAGCAGAGTATTACAAAATCATGACAGCTGTAGCATTATTTTGGGGGGACTTTAGGGTTCATCCGGCATAATAAATAAATGCTTCCTTTTTGCACCCAGCCTAGTCTATTAAATAACCATGTCCCCTGAAACTCCTCATGTTTAGTTTGAGAGAACACATGGGTTCCCTTTTTCCATTTCATTTTCATATTTTCATTTTCTTCCATTTCATTTTGATGTCTTTCTCCATTTAAATATCTAAGTTAATTGAATTTTTGTCAATTTGATGTTTTGATAACCTCTTGAAACTTTCAAGATAACCTCTTGAAATTTGGGAACTTCTGGAAAATTGTGACTGTGATTCCAAAAGCCACACATCATGGTTCCTGTTCAGACTGTGCCCCCTCTAAACTTTCAAGCTGTTTTACTCCATTTGAAAAGCAGTTGAGTGGTTTGGTGGAGAGAAGTGTAAAAAATGAAGTGTGAAAGAAACCTGCCTAGGTTCCAGACAGTTAACCGTAATTGCATCACTTTCCACTTTATAATAATTTTTTGTGTGTCCAGTTTGGACACTGCTTCTCATTCCAATTTTATAGTAAAACTCATTGAGTAGATGTGGACAAGTATAACTAACACACCCATCTACCAGCAAGATTTTTCCTATCTATAAATTTTAGTAGCACTATGTGTTTTCTCCTGAGAAACCTGGATATGCAGTCTACTTTTCTACATCTCTACATTTGCAAGTTTGACCTTAGGAAATTTTTATTCGCAAGGCACATGTTGGCCTCCCACCCCCATTCTCCTCCTCCCATTCCCTTGCATTCCTTACCCCTGGCTTGTGAGACTTATGTTTAGAATGGATGTTTTTTTGTTTTGGGTGAGCAAAGCCCACCTTCACTGCTGGAGGTTTGTCCTCTTTGCCACATGGCTACACATTCTGCTGTGTAATGGCTGGTGATTGGTCAGGTGCTCTCTTTGCTCCTACCCCCCCTCTCTGGGAGGCATCTCCTTTCTCAAGATGGCAACTAGAAGCAGCTAGAACAGCAGAAGTCAGCACTCTGTTCTTCTCCGTCTGAGGGGAAAGTACCAGTAAGCACTTTCTTTTTCTTTCCCCTGGGAGCACCAGGACCAGAGGCAAGGGAATGGGAGGGGGAGCTCCAGAGAGGAATGGGAGAGCGTCATGGGGAGGAGTTATTTGCAGTTTTTCTACTTTTGTGAGGTTTCTGTGCTCTGAACCCTCACAAATGTGAAGGGGCCACAGTAAGTAGGGACAGTGTGCAAATATGTTTCTTTAACCATAGTGTAGGTGAGTTTCATTGTTTTAGGTATGTGTGGTTTGCTTTCTAAGTCAGGATTGCACTCAGTTTCCTCTGTCAGTACACCACTGCTGCAGCATGCAGAGGAACTATCTCCATCTGTCCCCCATCAGTGGCAGTTACGTATGTGAGAGAAAAGTAATCCTCTTTCACTCTCTCTGTCTCTCTCTCTCTGTTTTAATGTTCACTGCATCAGTGCTATTTTCCAACTTAGTTCCAGCTGTGGCTGCAACTGTTGTGCCTGTTTGAGGAATGATGTTGTCATTCATAGTTTCTATGCTCTGCAACAGCTCAGAAGATTAGCCTAGTGGCTCTCAAACTGTGGGGCAGGACCCAAAGAAGAGTGTGCAATAGTTGCTCAAGGGAGATACAAGAAAAGTGAGTCTGCAAGTACAGCAGATGTGAAAAAGGACAAGCCTCTCTCTCGCTCTCTCCCTCTCTCCCCCTCCCTCTGTGTGTTTTGAGGACTGACTGGTCTCTGCTAAAGGGTGACACAAAGTGTCTTCCTCCATTATGACTTCCTCCAAACTCAGACATAGCAAAAATCAGCTTCCCTTGTTTTATGCTTTTCTCACTCAGCTTCTCCAGATGTTCCATTGTTGGCCCAGTGGGCACATGCCCTTTAGTGACCATGAGACAGTTTCTCGGGGGGGGTGGAGAGAGGAGCAGAGAGCATGAGAGTTCAGCATTAAGATGGAGGGCATATGTGGCAGAAGGGGCCTGTGTGTGAGAAGGGGGGGCATAGAATAGGATAAGAGGGGCATGATGTCAAGCAGGGGGTGCAACATCAACATGTAAACCCAATGGGGCTCTTAGGGGTAAAAAGTTTGAGAACCATTGGATTACCCCATTTCCTCTGCAGAATGCAGAAACACTGAGAAGATGTAGAAAGCCTGAAAAATTATTTTACTCAAAAGCCAGTATGATGTAGTAGACAGCAGGACACATGGATCTGGAAAACATAAGCTGGAATCTCTGTTGGGCCTTGAAGTTCAACCCTTACAGGGCTGAAGTGACAATGTTGTGTAAAATGTGAGCACTGGAATAAATGGATAAAGCTAAGTTATAGGCATATTTCTGTTAACAGAGCCTCTAACAAAGAAGCTCCTTTTTACAAACTCTTTTAACACCTAGTCAGTCACCTTTTCTCTTAGCCCTCTGTCTAGCAGGAAGGTTTCTTTTAGCAGCATCAGCATTGGTAGGGTGGTAAACTAAGGCTGGAAGAACACAGTTTTGGTGTTGCATTGCAGCAGTATTTCTGCAATAAACACTGAAATAAAGCTTGATCTGTGAATGAATGGAATTGTTACCCTGATTTCTGGGGTCCTGGGAGGGACACCTCAATGTGCTCACAATGGGGAATGGGAATTAGCAAGAGCACCAGCTGAGCAATACAAGAGGCAGGGCAACCTAGCAAGATCTTGAACCCAACGTCTACAGGGTCAGGGCGAGTCAGTGAGCAAACAGAAGGAAATAATAATTGTTTTCTTTATTTTTGATAAACACAGTCAAAACATATGTATGCAAACACACTCACACAGACCTATTAAAGAAAGGTAGGAGTTGGATAGAGGGTTTTTGAGAGGGATTTTAGCATGGGAAATACTACACCTGTCCTGAAGCCGGGGTAGTCTGAAGAAAAGTCTGTGGAAGTGGAGATTCTCAGCACGTGGAGCTGAAGGGAAGGCTCGTTGAACGGGGTGACGGCAAGGCTGGATGGAAGTTGGAGCGATCCAAAGAAACGCTCAAAATCAGGGGGTCTTATAGGGGAAAATGTGCCCGTAGGCTAGTCCGTTCCTCGGGAAAACAATGGGTTTTAGGCTGGAGACAAAGCCTCTGAAAGGTCAGTACTTTACATGATTGCATTATCACAGTGTTGTCAATAGTGCCGACAGTATGCAAACACGGAGTACTCGACAGTTGGATATTCGGCTCATCAAGCTGCTTGCTTGAGGCAGGGAGTCTTTTGTAAACAGCCTGCATGCATAATGTGATCTTACAAGGGTATTTGCCTGGAGGTCTCCTGAAGCAGCAGTCCAGCAATTACTGGCCTGCCTGGATTTGTTTTGAATGGTTCGGCTATTTTCGGCCATACCTGTGTGCATGCTGTCCGGGGGCCTCACAAGCACATAGAGCGGAATGGGTAGTGAAGGCCAAATTCTTGATATCAAATGATATCTAATCTACCACAAGTCTGGACTAGAAACTACAGTAACAGAATTCTACTCTAGCCAGTCCTGTTATGGCTGCACATGCCTGCCTACAACAGGGAAGGTGAAGATGAACTGGCTCCAGAATTCCTTCGTGAGCAGGCACGCTTGACAAAACAGAGAGAAAAGGGAAGAGCAGATAAGCTTCTCTCAGCAACTCGGCCTAGCATGTTTAAGAAGTGTAGATAAATATGTTTGGCCACCAAAATGGAAATCATAAGAAAAGTAAAGAAAAAGACATCCCTGGGTGCATATTGGAAGAAGCTTTCAAATTCTCTCCAGAAGATTCAAAATGAGTGTTTTTTTTAACTTACCCAGATTTTCATTTTGTGTCATTTCACATCAAGTGTTAGATGCTTCAGACAGTTATATCTGAACTAATTCTAAAGGCACATGTCCTCCTCTTTCACCTATTTAAAGTCACCCATATATCTGCTCCATCGACTCCCAAAACAAAGAAATGAGCCCAGTATTTCAACACTACTTGGTACAGCGTAGAGTTTGGTAATCACAGTTCTAAGAAATGATATGAGTGGGTGTAATATCTTTTATTTTTAGCAGCAGGTTACAGTTAGTATTCATCATCTGAGAGAACTGTATATTAGCTATTAATTTTGTGTTGTTTTTTGAAGAAGAAATCGATGCAGTACTGATAAAGGTAAGAGCCACGGGGCACCGAAGATTAAAAATGATTATCCATCTGTACCTAACATCAAGGTATAATGAGCTAATTTGAGGGTTTACAGATGTTCATTTTCTTTATGCAACTGATGCAAAATGTTTAATCTTCCAAAGTGTTTTCTCCCAAAAATGTCCCTGTATATAATAGATGCTTTGGCCTTGACCGCTATGTCAGCCTCTTCTGTCAAAAAGATGAATGAGTAAAACCAAGGATTTCTTTATGGCCTGACAGCCCTACTTTATCATAAAGCACTGATAAAGAGTAATGTCCAGATCCAGGAAACTGCAGGCTTAGAATCTTCTTTTCTTAAGAACAAAATACTGGAAATGTTTATCACCAGCACAATAGGAGAACATCTAGAAATGCATGACATTTGATATTAGACATGGTTTCTGCTTTGCTACATGCAGACAATCATGAAATTGTCTTATTAGATTAAAGGGCTGGTTCAAAAGGTGCCATATTGCTGCACCATTTTCATGTCATGTTCATAGTACCTAAAAGTGCAGGGAAAATATTTTGGAAAAAAAAAGTTGGAATAACACTGTTGCAGTGATAACATTTCTGATGCAGTCTCTGACTTTTTTCTTGCATTACTTCAATCCGCTGCTCTTGTCTAATATTGATGGGGCCCCAATATGCATATATCCTTAAATGACTTTACCATATTGCCAGCTACTTTGCTACCACCGGGACTAAAAGTCAGCCAGCACTAGAGAAAAAAGTTGCTGTTTATCCATAGATCATTTGTTTACAAAGAGTGTTTTCCTTCTTCATATTGCTTATCTGTATTGAATGGCCACAATACCATACAAATATATGGAAGAAGTTTCCATTCTGCTCTGAGAGAGAATGTCTGCTTGTCTTTTTGTAGCTCTTTGGTGAGTGCCTCTTGGCCACAACTGCCACAATCATTGGCCAGAGATCAAATTGGTAGGACTTGTTCTGCTTACATTGAAATGTTAAGATGTCATTTCATCTATACTACAAACAGTGAGTGTCCCCTATATATTTTGTTGTTGTTGTGTGGTTTCAAGTCATTTCTGACATATGGCAACCCTTAAAAAAAAACCCTGAAGCACTCAGTTGCTCTTGAAAGTCCTTTTGGTTAATCCACTATAATGTGTTTAGTTTTGAGACATCATATTCTGACATACATGATATGAAGGGGATCTAGGAGTCTTAGTAGACCACAAGCTGAACATGAGTCAGTAGTGTGATGTGGCAGCTAAAAAAGCCAATGCAATTTTGGTCTGCATCAATAGGAGTAGAGTGTCTAGATCAAGGGAAGTGATAGTACCATTCTATTCTGCTTTGGTCAGACCCCACTTGGAATGCTGTGTCCAGTTCTGTGCTACAGCGGAAAAGGAGCACCTTCTCTACGACAAATGAATGTCCATTTTTGAACCTTGCCCAGAAATTTAGCCTTGACTACAAAGAAGTAATAATATTGATTGATAACAACTGTATTTTGAAAAAGAGTTTGAAAATGACATCTAAAAATCAAGCATTTCACAAGTGCAGAGACAAAAGCAGGGGACTCAGAAATATGGATTATGGGTATAGCATTTTTAAACAAAACAAAATAGATTTTGAAGAAGATTTTGAAGAATCCAAACATTTACTCTTCGTAATAAAGTCCTGGGCTGGCATTCTTCTTGGGACTTGCGTCTTCATAAATGCATACTAACTTTGTGCAAAATCAAAATGAGCACTTTCACAATGTCCTTATTCATCTGGGGGATGCCATGACTGCAGCGTCTGGGAGTCTGTTGTGTTATGGCAGCCAGTCGAGTGACTGATGGGGCCATGACCCAATGTGCAAGAAGCATCAATGAACATTGGGGACACTCTCCTGGACATCAACTAGGAAATACTGGGCACATCAAAAGTGCCCAGTGACATCTTTGCAAATCACTAATAGGATTTCACTGATTTTCTGTAACATAACTACAGAATCATAAACAGTATAAAGTTATGAAACATAGACTGAAGAACATCTTGGTGTTACCCTGATTTCTGGGGTCCCTTGGGGGACACCTTAATGTGCTCCACATGATGGGGAATGGAAACTAGCCAGAGCATGAGCTATAGCAATGCAAGAGGCAGGATAACCTAACGGGGTCTTTTTACCCAGTTTTTATGGGGTCAGGCCAAGCCAAAACCCAAACAAGAATGTCCAATAAATGATTTTATTGAATGCAGATCTCATGCACCAAGGCTCTCTCTCTCCACACACACACACACACACACCCAAGAGCGATTAAGAAGTAAAAGAGAGGAAATTGGACAGAGTGAGCATCGAAGGGGTGTTGTTAGGGTAATACTGCACCTTGTCCTGAAGCCCTGGGTCCGAGAAGGCAGCGAAGAAGTGGGGCTCAGCATGGAGAGGGTTGAGGGGATCACTCAACAGATGGAGAAACGGTCTGCTGGGATGACTGGGAATGATCCAAAGAACTGCTCAGAAACTGGGCCTATTTGTAGGGGGAAAAGTACCAGTAGGACTAATCCTTTCCCAGGGAGAAAATGGGTGTTGGAGTGATAACGAAGCTCCACCATGGTAATTTCCTTTGTGTGATGGGATTGCAAGGTGTTGCCAAAGTCTCAGGATCTTCGGCTGTTAGTTTGTGGTGTGACTTCATGTAAATAGTCCTCGCCTGATGGAATATTTGCTCAACTTGGGGCAGACACGCTAATCCCCTCAAGTCAGCATCTCAGGGCTAAGGACCCTTTGTTTATTGTGGGTTTACACATCTTGAGGTTTCCTGGGGCTATGTGGCGGGGGATTTTACTGGCCTGACCTGGTTTTCGGTCTTTGACCATTACTGCCTGCCTACATGCCCCTTCGAGGGACCTCTTTGGCGCACAGAATTGTATTTTAATATTAAAATTGTAGACCTTGGGATAGGGTTTCTCCCTTGGAGTAACACTGGGAATAGGATCTCAAGTATATAGTTGGCCCTCCACATTCACTAGGGTTAGGGGTGCAGAGCCCTTGCAAAAGTGGGAAAATCACAAATATCAAACTGTATGTGTCTGTCGGAAAGGGGCTGAGGCATGGTGGGGAGAATAGGCACTCAAGGCCAAACCAGTCCAGGGAAAGGAGAGGGAAAGCGGATGGGTCAGCACAGTAGCCCTATACATCCTCTCTTGCTCATCTCTTTCAATGAGTGTGGATTAACATCAAGATAGGGTTTGTGGTGCTGAGAAATCAGATGGTGAACTGTCCTTAGCTGCCCAGGTACCAGCTGGAATAGGTGGAGGACCGCCAGAGGCAGGTTTCTAAAGGGCTGTGCAGCCTGATTGGAGCCATCAAGAGGGAAACATTCCTCTTGGAAAAGAAGTTCCTGAAGTGGCAGAGGGTGGCAGGGATTGGAGAAACACGCAAATAAATCTGTGAAAGTCAAACCCACAAATGTGGAGGGCCCACTGCATTTTAATCTTAGTTTTCCAAAACGTCTTCTTTTTTCTTTTAGAATTTACCCCTTCCCCCAAAAAACTTAACCACTCTACTAAGGAATACAGCAGAAATGACTTACGAAATATGAGCTTTCTACTAGAAATACATTGGCAAAAGCCCAAACAACAAGAATAAAAGCTTCCAGAAATATTTCATTCACACAGCTCTGCATTTTTTTTAACCTGATGCTTTGTCTATTCTCATAAGAAATATTAAACAGTTATGGCTGTTCATGTATCAAAGCCTTTAAAATAACTTTCTGAATTATGTCTCAGCAACATAACAAATCACATTATCAATTAGCTTTTACAACAGTAATGGCATTTTCTAATATATTTCAGCAGGAAAAAAAATTACACTCCTTAAACCTATGTAACCTTTTTTAAAAAGTGAATGAGGGGGGACATGATTGAATTTTATTAATAATATTAAAGGACAAGAGCATCATTTTGTGTGATGGGTAGTTTTCAAAGAACAGATTACAAAACTGCAAAGCTGTCACTGAGCTGTAATGGAGAAACAAGCTGAATGTAAAGAAGAGAATTTGAGAATGTCTTTGAATCCTGACCTAGTTCATATGAGCTCCCTTATTATGAAAAAGGAGCCTTAAACAAAGGCCATTTCCGCACACACTGTTCTAGTGCTGTTATTACACTTTCAACATCCTATGGACTCCTGGGCTTCACAGTTTAAGGCAGGGCATTTAGATTTCGCAGCCAGAGAGCTCTTTGGCCTCAGTAAACTACAAACCCCAGAATTCCAAGGATGTTGAAATTGAAAGAAGAGCACTATAACAGTGTAGTGCAGAAATGGCTCAATTTTCTTATGGACATTTCAGACCCTGGTTAGCTTGGTTGGTATTCCAGGTGTTGGTTAGCCTGTACTACATGCTTTCCATCATATGTCAGAATTGCTATGTGGTCCAAAAAAATGTACACCAATGTACCTAAAGTCTATGATGCATCAACCTCTAATATTCTTGCTCTCAGCTGTGAAAGTGGGCAACAAGTGGGATTAAAAAAAGGAAGCTGCTAATGAATGCTCACTGACCTACTGGCTGTTTAAATGCTTAAATAACAATTTGGAAGGTACTATTTCTTGAACTTACATTGCCACAAAGAAAAGCTCTGCCTTTCTAGACTACCAAATACACCTTTTCTGTGTCAAGCTTTCCATTGTACAGTAGAAAGACCTCCAGCACCTGAAAGATGAAAACCAGAGACACGTGGCCAGGCAACATCAAGAGTGTGGTCAAGTTCAGAAAAGTCATCGATGGGGAAGAACAGATAAGCTAGGAGAACATGCAGCAGTTTGCTTTTGCCAGAAACTACAAGGAAGTGGAGGATTCTGCCTCTCCTTTCCTCTCATCCCCACTGAGTTAATTAAGTGCAAACTGCTTTTGCACTTTGAACTCAGTTTTCAGCAAAATAAGACAAAGAACAAAAGGGGAAAGTGGAGGGGGAGAGAAAAAATGAGACCTTTTAAGAAGCTGAAAATATGGGACAACAGAGGATTAATTGAGGATGTCCACATTACCACAGTTGGAGAATATGCAGTAGCTCTGTCTTATAGGTAGTCTTGTCTAATATCCAGTTCTCACTTGCTTGTTGAGATCCTTCATGGAGGGACACACAGCTTCAGTTAAGTTATCTTAGCTTCTAGTGAGAGTTCAGATCTGATTTGCTCTAGAACCTGTTCACTTGTCTTTTTTAAATGGCAGTATGATATTGCCTTAATTCTCATGGCTGTCTCCTATGGAATCCTGGAATCTGTAGTTCAGTAAGGGACATTAGAAGTCTTTGCTAGAAACCTTCATTACTGTGGTTGCTAGAGCTACGGCTCTATGTCTTTGGTCCTTTATCTTTGGTCCTATGCTATGCCTTTGGTCCTCCAACAGTTTTAGAGTTCAGTTCCCAGAACTCTTTGCCATTAGTCACAATGGCTGGGCTTCTGGGAGCTGAGTCCAAAACATCCAGAAGACTACAGTTTAGGAACCAGTGGACTTGAACTCTAGGTAAATCTCCAAGCTACAGTTCCCAGTTCCCAATAGACAGCCATGTCAGTTGACATGGTATCAAACTACTCTAACTGTGTAAGGTGGATATATAACTTGGCGAGGCAGTAAGTCAATGACTAAGCAGGGCTTGCATCCCTTTCTCTTACACCTATTCATGTAACACTGACTGGCTAACTGAACCTCTACCTGCTTCCCTGGAGATGTGGTGTTCCTGGTCACATCAGTTCTCCACATCTTGTTGATCCTCACAAAAACTGAATTGCTGTTTTAAAACAACATAGAGGTTTGCATTATTCTTTCTGCTCAGTATATCTTTCCATTCAGGATTCTTGGCTGGCACTCCGTATTGCAATTATGGATTTGTTAGCTAGAGTTACAGATCTGTAACTGCTGTATAGTCATAAGTGCTCCCCTAATCCCATCTTAACAACCAGCAGCCACACTGAGCAAAAGAGTTCTGTTCAGCTACTGATCAGGACATGAGGATGATGTTTCCAATCCCCTTCCACCAATGGTTAAGGCTGCAAGAATCAGAAGCAAGATCCCTGTCACACTTCCTTGTTGCAGCCTTCCTTGCTTGTGGGACGTATCCTCCTCCTTGCATCCTGATTAGCAGCTAAACAGGCCTCTTTTGCTTGACGCAACTACTGGCAGTTAAGGTGAGTTTGGGGGAGCTGGACCAGAAGACATTACTTAGTTACACATTCAAAACTAAGTGTAGAATATCAATGCTTGTCTTCTTATGACTGACCAGTTTCTGTCCCCGGGCTTAGTGATGGTCTTTTATCTCAAGGCTGTGGTGGCAAGTGGCTTCTTTGTGAACCCACTCCAGGTTTTAGTCTGAATTTTAAAGGAATTGTCCAAGATGCTGAACCTATTTAAAGTTCAGACTAAAACCAAGAGTGAATTTGCCACCCCATTAATATGAAAGCCACTAGCTGAGAGGGTAAAGTCAGGACCCTGTCATCAGTACTATGTCTACATACAAATATGGCATTTCTCATTTTCTGTGTTAGTTTGAGGAATCCCCCCAAGTATTCAGAAGAAATAGCTGGGGAAAGTGCTCCAGAAAGACAGAAGAATAGTGACGCTGTAATGGGTGAAAAGATTTTGACAAGATATTTTGGAATTCAGTTCACAGAGGTTGTCCTCTTCAGAAAGCCAGCCATGGTTCAGAGTCCTCCAATAGAGCCTATAGTAACATACAAGGTTTACAAATCTTATCAGTCAGTTACCATTTTTGTTTCAGCAGTCCAGGTCAGCAATAAATTCAGAGTGCCACTTCAAGGGAATATCCAGTAGAGTGGTCAGCACACAAAATGAGGGTCAAGGTTTTCTAGGAACATGGGCCAAGGAACTGAATGAAGACCACGTTGCTTCCACCAGAAACACCAGTTGTCTGCAATGAACTTCTTCCCACTGCATCTCTTGTATTTATTAGTCAGCAACCTCCCCCAGCTGTTTCTCTAATGAATGTGTCTTCTAAATGTTCTGAGTCTCATGGTCTCTCCCTTTCTCATCTGCACTGGGCTGCAGTAAGCATTGTCCTGTTCATGTCCGTGTGTTTTGGTTGTTGGTTAGAATCCTATTTGTGTCTGCACCTAAGTCCTAGGTAGGACTAGGACATGACAAGAAGCTACAGTCAACATAATACTTTGATAAGAGATCATGGGACCTATGGCACATCTGCCTGCTTCACCAATCAATGACATCTTCTAATCATAGCCCTGGAAGAATTTAAAATAGGGAACAAAGTCCTAATACTTTCTATTGAATGAGGAAATGTGTTAAATGACTATGTATAGTGTGCACATGTAATTTATAGTCTTTCTTAAACTACATCTAGATGAACATTCCCAGGAGAGTTGTGCGTACCTCATGCCATGTCTGTCTTCCTGTTTTGATAAATACCTGGACAACAGATATTTGAAGGTGACTTGATGGCACATGCACACACATTGATATAGTCATAGAAATGTCTCAAATGATGAAGAACAGCATTCAGGGGCATTTCTTTTACTAATACGCCCGCTTCCGTCAGCAGAAATGGGAATGGGCTGACTCCCCCCCCGCATCCTCATGCACCCACAAAATCTGCCACACAGTGCTGGGCAACTCTCCTGAGGAAGTATTTTGGAATCACAGATAGCTTAAGAGTGAGATGAAGGAAGCAAGACAGTCCAGCTGTGCTAGCCAAAAGGCATTAGCCTGATGCTGGGTTTAGGCCATGTCTGCACTGCAATGTTATAGCGCTACTATTCCACTTTCAACATCCTGTGGAATTCTGGGGTTTGTAGTTTACTAAGGCCAAAGAGCTCTCAGGTTGAGAATGCCCCTCCCTATACTGCAAACCCCAGGATTCCACAGGATGTTGGAAGTGGAATAACAGCACTATAATAGTGCAGTGTGGAAATGGCCTTAGCCAGTATTTTAGACTTTTACACTCCACTGATTTCAACAGGAGAATTGAACTGAGCCCAACTGAGACATTATTGCTGCACGTGAGAGGAGCACAATGATATGGCTGTTTAATGCATTGACCTATCAGGTCTGGATCAGTAGAAATGTAAAGGTATTTTTTCCTCTAACCAAAGCAGCCATCGGCTTTGTTTGTACTGAAGGACACCACCTGTCAAGCAGGTTTGGTGCACCTGTGTAATATAATTCCCCTACACATTCCTTTTATACACAGTCATGTACACACACCAGCATTACTGGCAGTGAGGATGTAAATGGCCTCACCAAGTGAAATAAATTTACAATGGAGTTCTGCAAGCCTTTCTGATTCTTCATCAGTATGATTCAAGGGACATGGCCTGAAGCTCTACTCAATCAAATAAGGCTGCGATGGCATATATAATCTAACTGTTTGACATTTTTATTGCAATTCATTGAGACTAAAGAGAGATGACTACATTAATATCTTGAAGCAGTTTAGTAATAACTGGTACGAAGCTGACGTGCCAAATTACAAAGGAGCCCTTAAATTCTTTTACAGGCTTTAACTCTTTGTGACTAGCAGGGACAGAAAGACCTCACAGTTAATAGCACAACGAGCAGCTCCACTGCTATAGAGAACTAGAATAAGCACTACTAGTATCTGATTGAAGTGAGTATTATTTTCTGATTACTTAGATTTAAAAAAAAACTTTCTGGAATTATGATTAGGGCAAATCTTCCTGTGAGTTTACCTATTGTGGCGGGGGGGTCCACTATGCTTAAGTTGGGGAAATAAATGCATTTAGTTGTATGCATTGTTGTTAATTAATGATGTAGAAAACCAGTATAATTTTAAATATTAAAGCAGTGCTCCTTCCAACATGTTAAGTGTACCACCAATGCCATCATCCCAAAGAAGCATTTCTAAAAAGTGCTTAGGCTCAGATTTTAGTGGGTCTCCAGAATGGTGAAGGTGTCTCTCTGATACCTGATACATAAAACTAACACACCAATCATCAGGAACACTCATCAAAGCATTCCCGACAGATGGCCATCCAGCCTCTGCTTACAAACCTCCAAAGGGGGAGACTCCACCAAAATTCGAGGCAGCATATTCCACTGCCGGACAGCTCTGACCGTCAGGAAGTTCTTCCTGAGGTTCAGGTGGAATCTCCATTCCTGCAGCTTGATCAAAATGATCGACTTTCAAGGGTAGCCTTGTGTACAGCTGATTCAGACAGAAATCTAAGGAAATCCGGTGAAAGAAGTTCAAGTCACCAATGCTTCCTCCCCTATCACTTTTCCGGGACATCCAAAATTGTCTGAATCTCAATCAAAATCTGTATGCTGGAATATTGAAAAAGAAGAGCTTCTCAAGCTTCCGAGTGCAGGATATTGCTAACATGCCAACAATTACATAGGATTTCTATGAAATTTCCCTTGTAAACAAGCAATGTGATGGATTACCACAGACATGTTCCTTAAAGACAAACACAAAGTAATTATCCTTTTATGTCAGGGAAGATTTATAAGGAGGTCAGTTGGTTTGCCTTGGCTGCATCATTAAAACAAAATAACCAACTGAAAAACAGAAAGACATTGTCGCTGGAGAATGCTAATTGAGCAAATTGTACATAATGTTAGAAAATGATTCTTAGTAAATCAGTGTGATTTCTGATTACCGTGTCAGTCATGTAACCAACCTCTTAAGCAGAAAACTACTTATTAATCCAAGTTCATGTGATAGTACTAGCAGTATTGGCTGGAATCCTGTTGAGCAATTATGAATGCATAATCTAAAGTTACACATTCATGACTGGTTCATATTCAGAATCCTTACATAGCCCCTGCTTTAGGGATTACAGAGGGATTGTGAAAGTCCACCAACCCCCACTTACTAAGCAGCAGTGACTGAGATGGATGGGGGGGTCTGTTTCTCAGGAAGCAGCTGGCCGATGGTCCTTCCCTTGCATGAGTTAGCTCTAGTGTGAGAGGGAAGTGCCACAAAGGCCCCGTTTCGGTTGTCATACCAGAGACTCCTCATGGGAGGCGGTGAGACCATTAGCTGCTTCCTGATTGATGGAGGAAGGGACCCCCATCCGTCTCAGTGGCTGCTGCCCAGTAAGTGGGGATTGGACCAGTCAGGACAGGATTCACTGCACAGTTCTGAAACTGTGGTGTTTATGCATAGGTAAATCCCCAAACAGATTCCAAACAGATAATAATCCCCAGATTATTATCCCCAAACAGAGTATTTATTTATTCTATTTCCATGTTGCCTTTCTCCTAGAGTGGGACCTAAAGCAACTTCCAAAGAAAGCTAAAAACATTAATAAACATTTAAAACAATTAAAAAATACATAAACCTGCATTTTTTTAAAAAAAAATACTTGATAAATAAAAAGCACCATCTTTCTACACAAGCTTGTCCCTCACTTTACAAGTATTAGCACTTACATTTTAGCAAACCAAACTAATGCTTATCATTCAGATTTTTAAATAAGGAGGCATCAACTGCCACAAATAATGGAATATTTTATTTACTTACTGTTAGGAGATCACACTGTAGAAATATGTATAGCTGCATATAATGGTTCTCTCTGGCACACACTTGTTACTTCTGAACACAAGGTGCTCTACTGCCTTGTTTTGTTTTATTTTTAGCATGCAACTGGACAAAAAAAAAGATGTACAGTGGAGGAAACACGTGCACTTAGAAAACTAATAGATGAATAGTGGAAGTGGGAAGGGATTAGCCATTATGCACTGGAGATGGGTGTGGAATGAGGTAGGGTACTGAAGACGAATGGAAGAGAAAATGAAGAGAGAATGGACATTTATAATAGAGTAGCTTATATATCCCGCATTGCCCGGGATTTTACTTTCTCATAGGTAATAGTTGTTAGAAATATCTTAGGAGATACCTTACCTTAGGAATTAGATGCAGTTGAAATACACAGATTTGAGATCCTGTGTCTCTAATTCCCCAAACTGTCTTATCCAGTACCTGTGATTTTTCTCTATATTCCCCAATCCAATCTGTAGTCAGAGTTGTTAAGATACAGAAGTTGGGTTCCTGAGATAATATAGTGCCCTCCTCCTTGCTGCTAGGCCTTGTCTCCATAGCAACTGGCCAAGCGCAAGAGCTCTCTGGCTAAAAATTCTAAAGGTCCCTCCCTGATCTGCAAATCCCAGTATTCCATAGGATATTGAAAGTGAAATAATAGCACTATAACAGTCTAGTGCAGAAATGGCTTGGGAGAGGAGGCCAATCAGTGGCAGCCTGGTTGCTGGTGGGAGGGACCAGAAGTGGTGCAGATGAAGGCTTCACTCTGGTCCACTCTCTGGGCATAAATTCAGCAGGACCATCAATGGACTTTGTTCCCATCACCACCTTTTGCTTATTGAGTAGAAAGTTATTATGTAATGCTCACTTTTCACACAACTTTAAATGGTTTTGCCAGGAGGCCTGCTTCCAGTTGGAAGAAGGAAGGATAGGCAGGTACTGTCATAGGCAGTTGGATGTCCCCTTAAAAGATCTTCAGGGGAAGGATAGATGGAGCTATGCCCAGCTGAGGGGCAGGTGGGTTCAGCCCAATTCCAGATGACAGGCGGAACAACACAGTGACTTCTGCCCACATCATATCCCATGTCTGCCATCCCAGGTGTACGCAGAAGGTGCATTGGGAATGTGTGCTTGTTGTGTGCAATGGGGGTCTGTTCTCCTATCTATCTGGACAGAGAACACTGGTGTTTCCACTCTTTCCCCATGCACAATCTCCAGTGCAACAGTCAGAAGCAGGATCCCTGTTGCAATTCCTCCTCACCATGGTGTGCAGGGGACATCAGTTTGTTGCATCCCAATTGGTGGGAGAACAGACCCCCGTTGCTCACAGTAGCTGCTGCCCAGTAAGTCAGGCTCAGGAGACCTTTACTATGCCTGCTTATTCCTTTCATCATTGAATATGTAGAGATCATGAACACAAACCTTTTATGAATGCATAACTCTTAAGTTATGCATTCATGCTTGTGATGGTGAATCCCAGCCAATGCTGTTAAAACCATTTTCCCTCTTCAGTTTGCTGCTATAGCAGTCAAGTAATTTGCTTATGCCAATAACATACACCTGCTTGCATGTGTTGATGCTTTGATCTCCTCAGACCAAAGAACTTGTAATAATCCTCTTTTTGCGATCTTTTTACTTCTCAAATACGTCTCAGCTTTAACAGACTATGTGCCTCTGATCTTCTTGTTCCATCTATTGACCCATTAATTCTCTTGACCCATTAATTCTGCTCTGAAATAACCCAAACAACTTCCTGTTGCTTCTTTTATTTTTTTTTCCAACTGACCTTAGACTTTCAGGCTTGTCTGCACACTTAAACCTCTTAGAACTTCCACTGACTCAGACCCAGAAGACTTTGAGAAACCCAAGAGTCATATGTTTACACTGAATGAACATTTCTCATGAGGAAACAGGTTCAAATGGGCTCCACCTCCTGCCTACCACAGTGTAGATTAATCACCAATATTATAAATATTATAATACAAAAAGATAAAATGCTGCCAAAATTCCCAAGCCTAGTGAATGAGACAGTATATTTACACCTGGCCTGGAGAAATTGGTGAGAAAGCATACTGTCTACCAAATAGGGAGCTGTGTGCAGGAGAAAGGATGGGACATTTGTGCCAAGGACATTCCTTTTCTTGTCTCTTCCAGTTCGATGTGTGACTGTAGTTATGAGATTGGTATTATTCCTCTATGAGACATTGCAAGTTCATGTTTGTTGTAATGTGCCTTTGAGTCAACTCCAACTTGTAGCAATTGTCTCAGAGCACTTTCTTGGCAATGTTTATTCAGAGGAGATTTTCCATTGCCTTCCTCAGAGGCTGAGAGAGTATGTCTTGCCCATGATCACCCATTGGGTTTCCAGGGTTGAGCAGAGATTTGAACCCTGGTCTTCCACAGTTTTAGTCCAACAGTCAAACCACTACACTATGCTGGCTGTCTTGAGCTATTGTGCACAAGGATTACTCACATCTTCATTCCTGATCTAACTCAGGTCATTTTCACACTAGACTTGTTATAGTGCTATTATTCCACTTTCAACATCCTATGGAATCCTGAGGTCTGCAGGTTGAGGAGGGGCCTCAAAGGCCCCTCCCTAAACTGCAAACCCCAGGATTCCATAGGATGTTGAAAGTGGAATAATAGCACTATAACAGTCTAGTGCGGAAATGGCCTCAGAAGACCACCATATGCAGTCAGATCACTCTGCTTATTCCTGAGAGATAAAAGAGAAAGAAATGTTCATGCTTCCTTTACCATCCTTTTATTTCAGAGAATAATTTTTGTGACTGGCTGAATTTAGGGAATACAGCAAAAGGAGGAGAGAATTTCCCTCATAATTATATCTCTGACAGCCTTACTGTTTCCTTGATGCATCCTGATTTTCTAAGCTTCTAGACCAGTTTGGACAACATCTGACCAATAGACAGACTGACCCCTAAGGTAGACCATGTGCATCCACTGAAGGCTGCTTTTGAGGACCCCAAACCATGCTACTCAATTTGGTCGACAAGCTAGGAAAGCCCCATAAAGCAAACATTTTGTTCCCTTTAAATGGCTTGTCATTTGCCACTAAATTTTTGTGCCAAACTGCTAGAAGCTTTTTTAAAGCACTGCTACTTGAAGTGTTGTTCCATGGAGCAGAGCCGGTCAATGAGCCACCAGCTGCTGGTCCATGGAGAGGTTTTTGGAATCAATGAAACAACTGGGATTGAGTATAATACCGGTATCATTGTAGTACATTGAAAAGAAATGCCAGTACCTTGCACCAGATAGCTTTGAGAAACACAAATCAAGCACAAATCACAAAAACACAAATCAAGCAAAATGCTTACCTGAATTGGATGACACACCAAATTTGGTGACTCTGTGGTCAGGCATGTGGATTTGTATATCATGGGAGATAAACAGACAACCAAACATTTTAAGTTACTGTGGAGATGTATGAACATGAGCAAATATTTTATTTTAACATTTTAAGTGGAGCCTGTCTTATACATGCAAGAGGCCTCAACTCGTTGTGTGTTAAATTTGCCACAAGAGGGCTCCCTTGGTTTCCTATTCATTCAAAACCTTTGTTATTATGGTAGCTTAAAATGATCTTGATGTGATCTTAAACCACAAGCAAGGACATGGCAATAGAATGCGTACACTGGCTTTATAGTTC
This sequence comes from Iguana delicatissima, assembly GCA_948472985.1. Lineage (NCBI taxonomy): Eukaryota > Metazoa > Chordata > Lepidosauria > Squamata > Iguanidae > Iguana > Iguana delicatissima. The sequence goes on along the minus strand of CAOKZL010002481.1, from coordinate 107,390 downwards.
TTTGCAATGTAGCAGTTGGACTATAACGTGTCTGTATAGAAGGTATACATGAAGTTCAATAGTAGCTGTAAAGTGTCCTATTAAAATAGTGCATCTGGAATTCTTTTATTTCATTTTATATATATTTATGTAGGAGAGAGAAAGCAAATAGCAGAAAGGAAGGAAATTACTTCAAATCAACAGAGAGCAAGTCAAATATTATGACCATTTCACAGATAAAATTACTTTCATAAGAGCAGACTTAGATGCTATTGTTGGTGAAGAAGTTGATACTGAGATGTCCAGTAATTCTATGAGTGGCTTTATACTGGATCAGTTTCAATTGATGGGTACTGCTGATATGGACAACCTGCTGGGACATGTTAGAAAGATGACTTGCTTTCTCGATCCCTGTCCATCTTGGCTGGTCATCCAGGAAGGAGATGTAATTAGACTTCAAATACAACATATTAATGCATCTCGCAGGGAAGAGAACTTTCCACCTTGTTTAAAAGAGGCAATGGTTAGACCACTCCTGAAAAAGCCCTCCCTGGATCTCCTGGACCTTAATAATTATAGACCAGTTTCTAACCTCTCTTTTTTGGGTGCAAGGTGATTGAGAAGTCACTTACCTTCCAATTCCAGGTGGTCTTGGGCCCACTTCAAACTAGCTTCAGCACGGGATATGGAGCTGAGACTGCTATGTTTCCTTAGTGAATGATCTCCATCTTAGCATTGACAGGGGGAGCATGTCCCTGTTGGTGCTTTTAGACTTCTCAGTGGCATTCAATGCCATCAACCACGGTATCCTTCTGGAATGCCTGGGGGATTGGGAATCGGAGGCACTGTGTTGCAATGGTTCTAGTCTTACCTCTCAGGCAGGTTCCAAATGGTGGTGCTTGGCGATAGCTGCTCCCCAAAAAGGAGCTGTTATATGGCATACCACAAGGTGTCGTTCTATCCCCAGTGCTTTTTAACATGTACATGAAACCACTGGGAGAGATCATCTGGAGGGATGGTGCAGAGTGCTATGAGTACTCTGATGACACCAAAATATATTTCTCCATGCCTTCAAAAACAGTCTTAGCTAAGAATAGCGTATCTCCTCTGAATGAATGCTTGGAGAAGGTAATAGGCTGTGTGAAGTAAACCAAATTGAAACTGAATCCAGGCAAGACAAAGGTGCTTACTGTTAAGAGTCCTAATCTGTGGTTGGAGGTGTTGTCAACTAGTTCTGGACAGGGTCACACTTCCTCTGAAAGACCGAGGGCCTTTTTGCATTACACTGTTATAGTGCTATTATTCCACTTTCAACATCCTGTGGAATCCTGGGGATTGCAGTTTAGGGAGGGGCATTTAGAATTCTCAGTCAGAGAGCTCTTTGGCCTCGATAAACTACAAACCCCAGAATTCCACAGGATGTTGAAAATGGAATAATAGCACTATAACAATTTTGTGTGGAAAGGCGCTGAGTTCACAGTGCAGGAGTGCTCCTTGATTCATCCCTCCAAATATCAGCTCAGATAGATGCGGTAGTCAAGAGTGCTTATTATCAGCTTTGGTTGATACGCCAAATGTGTCCCCTCTTAGAACTGGAAGACCTGAAGATAGATGTGCACATACTGGTAACCTCAAGGTTGGACTTCTGCAATGTTCTCTACATTGGGCTACCTTTGTACTAAGTTTGAAAACTCCACTGATCCAAAATATGACAGCCAGATTGGTTACACGAGCATCGAGGAATGAGCATATCACATCAGTATTAAAATCACTCCATTGGCTGCCAATTAGTTTCTAGGCAAAGAATAAAGTGTTGATTATTACCTTTAAAGTCATACATGGTTTGGATCCAAGTTACCTACATGAGTGCCTTTTCCCATACAATCCACCCCTTACACTCAGGCCCTCTGGGACCATTTGCTTAAACCAGACGAGACTAGACTGTTAAAGGTCACCCAGAGGACCTTTTCATTGGCCACCCCTTGACTGTGGAATGACCTGCCAGAAGAGATTTGACAGCAAAATAGGTTGTCTGAATTTTAAAAAGTACTAAACTCCAATCTCTTCCAGCAGGCCCACCCAATCAATTTTTAAGTATGAATTTTAAATTGATGTATTTAAATGATTTTGTGAGTTTTTAGTGTATTTTAATCTATGATGAGTTTTTAGTTGTATTTTAATCATGTTGTACCTCGCCTTGAGCCATGGGGAGAGGCAGGTAAGAAATAAATAAAGTAGTAGTAGTAGTAGTATTTTACTAAAGGGATAGAGGACATGTAGCCCTTCAGATATTGTGGGGTGGTGGAAATGCCATCCACAGGCTGCCTGCAGCCCTGGACCCACTTTTAGAGTGTACACTCTGATGGTTCTGATTTAGCAGGGCTATTCCTGATTAATCCTCTGTTATCCCTGTGATAATGGGGCTTTCCATTATCTAGGCTTATCAAAGGGAGATAATTCCCTCTTCAGGTAAACCAAGGGTTAATGAGATGTTAGGATTACATCAAGGGTCACAGGGTGAGAGTTGACCAATCAAAAAGAAAGGGTCAGCATCACGGGTCACAAGTTGAGAATTGACCAACCAAAAGGAAAAGAGGTGGGCATCTTGGAGAGGCTTCCAGATCCTTCCAAGGAAGAAAATATAAAACTTCTGAGAGGCCATGTGGCCAGAGAGAGAGACAGAAAGGCCAGACAGACAGAGGAAGAGAGTGGAGAGCTGGCCGGCATGCTATGTCTCCTGGACCTCCCTCTCTTCTCCTTTAGACCATCTACGCCCGTAACCTAATTGTGAGTAACTAGAAATAAGTAGTTAGTTGCGTTAGGGACGTTGTTATTTTGGGAATTGGCTGATCTTAAGAATGTATCTGTGCTGTTATATCTGTTTTGTAAATTCTTGTAACTAAGTGTACCTGGGAGAGGGGGTCTCCCAAGTGTGATACTGTTTATTTGCATGCCTTGATTAAAACACTTTTATAAACCTCCGTTTCTCTCCATTTCCACGCCAGGGTTGGCACACGCTACATAGGACCTCTCACTCAGGGGAAGGGGGAGGTGGAAGTTCCGTACGCTTAGAGATTAGGCAGCGTCCCTCCTGTTCTGTCTAAGTAATTCATAATTCGGGGGGGGCAGCATACCTGATAGAGCTGGGAGATTGCCAGTCGTTCCATGCGTGGAAGTCAGCTTTGGAAGGCTGGCAAGAACCCTAGTAAAAGCACTGGGAGGGAATTTCCAGTCTTGCAAGGCTGGAAATCAACTTAAGACTGGAAATAAACCTACAGTGTCACAATCCCACTTTTTCATCTGCTTTTAAAATGTCCCAATTTCTCTCTCCTCCTCTCACTTTATCCCTTTGTTCACAGTTTATTTCCATTGCTGCAAACTGATTTCAAAGTGCAAAAGTAGGCCAGAGTCCTGTTGGGGCTTTACATATTTGTAAGTGGAATTCGAATTGTGCAGTTACATAACATCTGCATCCAGTAGATGGCTCCCGTTACCTTACTATGTAGCAGAACTGGCCAAGTGCGCAATGGACATGAGTGTGCAATGCGCATTGGGTGCTCTGGGTGGTGTCCTCTTATACACTTTCACAATTCAATAAAGGGCTTTCTTAGCAGCTCTGCTATGTAGTGAGCTATATCTAAAGTTATATAATGTAACAGGTCATAGAGGATTCTAGCAGTTCTTTACAGTCAGTGGGAGAGAGGAGAGGGAGGAATCTTGCCTTTCCCAGTAGGCTCATGTGAAAGCAAACCACTGCAGCTTCTCCTAGTTGCAGTGGCCTTCCTCATTAATAACTTTTATCATCTTGACCACACTCGGATGTTGCTTGGCTATATATATTCCATCTGTGAAATGTTGGAGGGGGGAATTTTACAGTTCTAAAATGGGCTCCAATTTGGAAGAGATTTTTGCCCTAAAACCAAAATTGAATAATTGTACAGGAAAGATTACGGACAACTTTATTATTCATGTGCATTTGTATTTGGGAGGCACCTTAACTCTTCAGTTTTACAGCTGTTCAAGAACCTATTCCAGGTGTGCCATTTTTAAAAATAAGTTTATGGCTGGAATTCACTTAGGTAGTTATAAATGCATAAACTTGAGTTATGCATTCATGATTGCTTTGTATTCATGATCCCTACATATTCATTGCTTTAGGGAATATTTAGAGACTGTACAAGTCCCCCAGTTTCTACTTATTGGGCTGCAGCTGCTGCGATTAATGGGGCTCTATTCTCCTGTTGACCAAGAAACAACTGGCTGACATTCCCACCCACCCACCTACACTAGCAATCTCCAATGTGAAAGGTATTTGAGATAAGGGCTCTACTTTTGCCTGTTGCAATAGAGATTGCTCATGGGAAGAGGTAGAAACATCAATCAGTGTCTTCCTGATCTACAGGCGAGCAGTCTGCTGTTGATCACAGCAACGGCTGCCCACTAAATAGGGACTGGGGAGGTCAGTCCCAGCGTCAGTACATTGCTATGCAACTATAATGATTATGTAGCTATGTAGGTGATAGAGAATTTCAGCCAACGTCTTGTCAAAGATGAGAAAAGTTTCCTTTGGGGTGGAATTTTGGGAACTGTAGTGGTAAAAAGGAGTGTTTCCAAGCTCTGAAAAATGGTATGCGATATCCCTCTCACTCTCACTGTTCATTCATAATGCAACAGCATGGCCAACTGAATAAGCTGTAGCCAGTTGACCTTAAGGTTTCAACAACTGCTGATAGCAACTGTCTGGGTTATGGTTTGACTGTCTCTGCTATCCAATCTGATGGAATCAGAACATGTCTTTGGGCTCAGTCAGATAGAGGCTAGAAAGACAGAGAAAGATGAAAATGGCTTCCTAAAAGTCCCAAGACAAGGTTTTGTAACAAACTAGGCCCTATATTGATTCAATAAATATATATTGCAAGTACATTGGTCAGCTGCAGAGCTGTGTAATTACAAGAAGGAACTTCTTTGATTTGTTTTCCTACAGCAAACAGAGTGGAGCAGAAGTAGAGGTTGAGGGAATCAACCAAGCACCAACAGAGTTGGTGATTTTGTCCCCAGGGTATGTAAGGGACAGAGGGAAAGATTAAATCTTCCTTACCACTTGCAGTGGTGTTGGTCCAAATAGAGCCTATACATGCTTATTTTGGAGTAAAAAATAACATGAATATTAATTGTGCACTTCATATTTAATATAACATGCGATTTAGCCAGTGTATTCCTCTTTCTCCTCAGTGCTAAGTTGCCAGGCCAGTTTCTTTGCAGCTTTAATCCTTTCATAGAAGCAACAGCTTTCTACACCTTTGACAGTTCCAGGGCAAGGATACACTGCAGTAGTTCTTGCTATTAATCGCACCAAAGTGGTCCATTCACTCATTTTTCAATGCATCTCTCAGAACAAGTAGAAGAGAAAATGGAAAAGAAATTGTGGATGATAACAGCAGGAAAGTACAAGTTGTCATTTGCAGACAACTGTTCCTCTGGGAAGTTCTCTGCTTTGGGAACTGTCAATGGTGAACTGGTGAGGGGCAAAATTATCGTGGCCTGAGGGCCAAATATTGATTTCTTTGCATTGTGATAGCCCCTTCCCCCCATTGGCCATTCCACTGCTGATGGAGAACAGAGAGGATTGGAGAAGTAAGAACATATCCAGAAGGAAACCAAGGATGCCATCTGCTGAAACCTCTGAGGACATCAGCAGATCTCAACAGAAGATATCCTTGGTCAGCATCTGGCTACAAGGACATAGACGCTTCTCCAGTCCCTTGTTCTCTCCGCCAGCAATAGAATGGGGAGTGGGCATTACAGTACAACAGCAAGTGCTGGGGATGGCAGCAGAGGTCCACATGTAGAGCTCTTGCACTATGCTCAGCCTTGTAGATCTTGGCCTCCATTTGAATTTGGGAATATAGTGGAATATCATCATTACAATTACGTCCATGACCAGCATTGATCATATGGACTGGTAGTGACAAGAATCAGAGCTGAACTATCTGGAATGCACTAGCCTGGAGAAAATTGTCCTTGACAGCCTTAAAATGAATCCTGTAAGTGGCTGAATGAGGCAATCATGAGTGAGTGAATCATGGCTTTTTCTAGCTCCATTCTTGTACTATCTCCGTCACACAGAAACTTCTGGAAATGTCTTCACATAACAGCAGCAGATTCACCCATACACCAACTGTAACATGTGAGAATTGTGTCCCATCTGCCCTTTTTGCTCTTACCTCTCTCCTCTGGGAGGAATCTCCTTTCTCAAGACAGTGACTGGAAGTATCCATAATGCCAGAACTCAGCACTCCACTCTTCTCCATCTGAGGGGAAAGTACCGGTAAGTCCTTTACCTTGTCCCCCCCTCCCCTGCTCCCCAGGAGCACTGAGGCCAGAAGCAAGGGAATGGAAGGGGGATCTCCAGAGGGGACTGTGGGGGGGGGGTATTTGTGTTTTTTCCACTTTTGAGTTCTGTGCCCCAACCCTTGCAAATGTGGAGGGGCCACTGTATTTCCAGTGCTTGAGTAATATCTTTCCACTGAATGGTTCTAGTGACCCAGCCCAACCATCATAAAGACACATATATAGGAAATGAACTGAGCTGCTCTGAGGATAAGAGAGGAAAAGATGGCTTTATTTCAAAGACTGAGAATTTAGGAATGGATACAAAGATCCATAATTTAAATACAAACCAGAAATGTACATGGTTTATTACACTCCTTCCCTGAGTTCTCTTTTCCCTTCCTACCCAGTAGCAGAGGATTAAAGAATGAAAGTATGGCCCTGCCATTTCTCCAGCCCAGACCATCCCAAAACTTTTTGCCATCTGTGGTGGAGCAGCAAATTCTGCTTCCCCTTCCCTCCCCCAGGTTAAGCTAAACTCAGCTATTTTGTTACAGAAGGCAGAACACCCCTTGAGCACCTCTCTTCATCCCTGGCAGTACAAAAACACAAGACTAAGAAACTAAACAGCTAACTTTTTAGTTCATCATGATACCCTATTTCTGCTGCCAGAGTTGGTTGCTTCACTGGGTCTAACAATAGGGCCAGTTCTGTTCCCAGCTGTGTGAAAACTCACACACGCACTGATCTCATTACACAGTCGAACAGGTGGAAGATGCCTCACACTGCAAAAATATTTTTTCTTCTGTTCTCCACCTCACATAAGGAAAGACAGGAAAGGCAAGCAGGAAGCAAAGTCATGAACAGGCCTTTCTGCTCTGAGGTTGTGGAGAGCACACAGGGCAAAATTTCAGATGAAGTTCACATCCCCATTCAACCATGAAGATCTCATCTTACCTTACAGGATTGTTCTGAGGACAAAATGGAGGCAGGTATACTGTCCATCCAAGACAAGCAGAATACAAATGAATAAAAATAAACACAGCATGCATATCTTTTATATACAATATATCATTAGCTTTCATGCCACAGATTCTTACATAGTCTTCTGCCTGTAAATATTTCAGGAAGCTCTGACTGAGTTGATGCTATCTAGTTTTCATTTTTGCTTTGTAATATCAGCCCTCATGTTCCACCTTGTTAGCTGAATTTCAATCAAATAAAGCATAGAAAAGTGTTGAATAGATAAAAAATTTCCTGTTGAAAATTTGGTGCTGTGGATCTCAACCACACACCTTTATGTGTGTATACTCAAGTTAACCAACATAGCCAGCAATTCTTTCATGCTAAACTAATGCTTAAGTATGCACACTAGAAATTCACTTGAGAAAAGTCACCAGATGGATTTGGCGAAAGCATGTGATAACACTAGTTAGCAGAGTGCTTTGTGTCTTGACATTCTTATTGAATGCCATTTTGTACAAAGGAATGGTAAAATCGAGATGGTTTAAAGTTCTTCTGAGCCATCGTTTTCAAAGGTTACATTCACACTGGACATACTTTGTTCTCTGAAACTGCCAGCTGAGCAAAAGAATGACAGCTGCTTTGTTCATCCTCGCTTCTCTGATTGAAGACAACAACCTGGGCAGCTACTGTGGACATCTCCCCACAGTTTTTGGTGCGGGTCAGCGTTGCCTTCTCTGAAACTGGATTCACATTGGCATCTACAATCTCTTGGTCACTGCATCGGAACATTTGGACCAGACACTTCCGGAACTAGAAGCAAAATCGCAAGTGGTTATGATTGGAAATTCATCAGTACTTTTGCACTTTAAAAAAAAAGTTTATATAGTATCAACAATCCTTCCCTAACAAGACTTCCAGAACTAGAACTAGAACTGAACTACACTTTATGGTCTATTTGCACTTTTTGAAAAAGTTTTTTCATTAAAAAAAAAAACACAGGCATTACTGCTGGGCATTAGCTCAAGCCACTGGTGTTCCATCTGTTCTGAACAGGGTTGCATTCTTCTTGAGTCAAGTCTGAGGACCCTCTGACCTTGAGACGTTGTCCTAGAATCCCCAACCACTGACCATGACTGGCTTATGGAAATAGGAGTCCAACAACATCTGGAGGGCTACAGCTTCCATCCTGTCTCTAAAGGATCAGGCCCACCATGTGTGGGAGGTATTTATTGCTCCAGTACTGTCACTGATGACCCAGGTAACACCAACTAAGGCAGGTACATCACTTGTGGCAGTTCCTAGACACAAATAGCTTTACTGTGGGTTAGCCATATTTGTAACCTCTAGATTACATTGCTGGGTATCTTTGCGAATGTGTCACCAATGCTTAAATTGCTCATACTAGCCCTCATTTCCGAGTCAGTCAAAGTGCTATTACAACCCCACTAAATAGAAACAATTAATTTAAAACATAAAGGCAGAAGTAAACAGAAATCATTTCCGTGATCTCAAAGCAATTCAGTTCATATATATAGACAGGAGACATACAGTACCTGGCTGTTCATAAAGACATAGATAACTGGATTATAAACTGTAGCTGTTTTTGAAAAGAAAGCTGGGATTGCAGCAAGACGAGGATCCAGTTCAATGGAAGGGCAGGCAGTAACCAGGATTGAAAAGGCTGCATATGGAGACCAGCAGATTAAAAATGCAAAGATCATAATAACAACCATCCTAGTAACTTGTCTTTCAGGCTTTCTTGTAGCACCTAATCTGCCTTGGGTATCTGAAACCTTGAAAGAGAAAAAGAGGGCACATGTTATCAAGAGTACCATCAAGGTAAGAAGTTTTTGGGAGCCAATTTTGATTCAGATGTGCAAATTAATATGCATCATTATTTGCCTGCAGAAATCTAATCAAAAGCTGCCCTACAGCAAGAAACTCAAGAAAGCATAGACAGGTGAACTGAGAGAGTAATGTATATTTGTCATCACCAAAGGCAAAACAACAAAACTTTACAGATGAAATGCTCTATCTTCTAAAGCATGGAAATGTGGGAGTAGGTTCATCTCTCAGTGCGCAGTTAGTAGACAATATTTTCCTTATGAAAAAAGTCTTTTTTTTAATAAGCATGTTGCATGTATATATACAAGTATATCTCAGTTAACAAAGCAGACATGTTTGTGGATATTACTTCTTTAACACAAAATGTGGTACCAGAGGGAGAAAAAACATGGAAAAAATAGGGATTAGTTCCTACACCACAAAAAAGGAAGAGCAACTGAACATGCCTCAGCAAACCTTTTATTCAAAACTAAAAATATATGTGTGTAAAATGAAACAACCAGGTCAAGTAAGCCTTGAATAACAAAACAAAATATATATATATTGAACTTCCTAAAGACCACTTCAAGGCTTCTTCCAAAATACACCTAGGAAAGACTTTTTTTTCACCAGCCTCCACTTGTTACATGATTCCATGTTGGAGGCCAAATTTATAAAAAAATAAAATGCTGGGGTAGGTACTGAAGCAAGCCTGTCTGTTTTCCCCTTTTCTTTTGGTTTTGCTGTTCATGCATACTGCATTCATTTCTGAAATTCTGACTCTGGGAGAATAAAATTTTTGGATTATATCTCCCAGAATGTTCCAGCCAGCATGGTCACTGGTGACTCTGAGAGCTGTGTTCCAAAATAACTCTGGTTAGTAGATGGCTTTTGAGAAATGGTGTAAAGAACATTTCAGAGACCTGCTTTTGAGGCCATTTTCTGCTATTTTGACAGAGAAGGAAATTCAAGTTAGAATCCTGTAAATGACATACACCCCCTGGCTATGTGGGCATTTGTACTTTGTGGAAATTGTACAACAAGGCTTCTAAGTACTCCTTTGTGAAATATCCCTTGCCCAACCAGTGCAACAGCAGCAGGAAGGCTTCTGGGTGCACCTACCAGAAGCAATGGCTGTACACTTGGGCAGAGTCTTCACTATCTGTGCAAGGACAGCTAATATGTATCTGGACGCATCCTGGCAACCTGTCAATAGTTGGCAGGGGGATGGGGCTCTACCTGGGAGCTGCTGGCTGATGCTGGGGACCTGAAAAGGAAGTGGGGATAGAGAAGCAGTCTATACCTCTCCATTCCATCTCCAGTGTAAATACACTGGTGGAATCTTACACTGCCAGCATGTTTAGTGGATTCTGGCCTCATTAGGTCACGTCCAGCTGAATTTAATCAGGAGGAAATCCCATTGAAAACCATCATGCAGCCATCAGCAATTGAAGTCCTACTGGACTGAATAAGTTTTGAGCACATCTAACTTTCAAAGGATTGGAACCAGAATGACTGCATTGCAAAACATACTCACTGAGGTACAAATGGAAGGAGTACGGGTTGAAGCCTCTTATGCTGCAATGCTCTAGCTGTGGAATTTCATGAGATCTGCCCAAGAGACAAGCTTGTACAATGGTTAGAACACCAGCTTCAGGCTGAGGAGATGCTGACTGTTACCCTGATTTCTGGGGTCCCGTGGGGGACACCTCAATGTGCTCCAAATACTGGGGAATGGGAATTAGCCAGAGCACAAGCTATGGCAATGCAAGAGGCAGGGCAACTTAGCGAGATCTTAAACCCAATGTTTATGGGGTCAGGCCAAGTCAAAAACCAAGCAAAAGTAAATTATAATTGTTTTCTTTATTTAAAAGACAGTCACTGCGCACATACACATTCACTCACACAGTCCTAAGAAGATAAAAGGGAGGAAATATGATAGAGGATTTTGAGAAGGATTTTTCAGGGGGAATACTACACCTGATCCTGTAGCCCGGGTAGCCAGAATAAAGTCAGTTGGAGCGGAGATTCTCAGCACGTGGAAGCTGAGGGGAAGGCTCGGCAAACGGAGCGGCAGCAAGGCGGGATGGAAGCCAAGAGCGATCAGAAGAAGCTCTCAAAATCAGGGGTTGTTATAGAGAGAAATGTGCCTGTAGGGTAGTCCATTCCCAGGGAAAACAATGGGTTTCCGGTTGGAGACAAAGCCTCCGAAAGGTCAGTACTTTGAATGATTAGATTTCGACAAAGTTGTCAATAGCGCAGACAGTATGCAAATGGGGAGTGCTTGACAGTTGAGTAGTCAGAAGCGCTAATCTCATCAAGCTGCCTGTTCGAGGCTGAGAATCTTTTGTATGCTTGATGCATACGTAATTTAGGTCTAAAGTGTACTTACCTGGAGGTCTCCTGAGGCTGCATGCCGGAAAATTACTGGCCTGTCTGGATTTGTTTTGTATTTTTCAGCCTGTTCGGGTGTGTCCGTGTGCATGCTCGCCCAGGGGCCTCGCAAGCACGTGGAAGGGAGCAGTTTGGAATGGCCAATCTTTTGATATCAAATTATATTTAGTAGACCTTGGGCTCGGACTGTAGACCACAGTAACACTGACCCTTAGACATGAAGCTTATGGTATAATTTTAGGCCAGATCAAAGTAACATGGATGATATGATAATGAAATGAGTAGAAGGAGAGTATGTGTTGACCTTTCAGGAGGTATTGTAGGGCAGTGCTTCTCAGACTATCTGAAGTGGGGAACCAACAATTTGTTTTTTTCCTCATACAATAGGGAAAATTACTATTATCTGCTATTATCTATGACCACTGGCTACAACTGTTTATTTCTTTCCTGGAAACTCTCCACAGATCAGTAGCCAGTGGCTTGTGGACAAGCACTGGTCCAGGGACCACCACTTTGAGTGGCACTGCTACGAGAGAGATAAAATGTCACAGAAAGAAGAAAGGAAGGAAATGTCTTTCTAACTTTCTGTCTTGATTGTACACCATGCTATCTAAAGGCATGAGTGTTCTAGTAGGCCTCTGACTTCAGCAGTGATTAAACACAACTTTTTCTATTAAATTCAGTGGCACATCTTGCCTCTGAACAGACATATATAGGATTCCATTCTGACTCCATTATGCCAGGGGCTGGCAACTTGGGCTTGTCCAGAAGGTGGAATGCAAATCCTTTCAGTCTTAGCCAGCATAAGCTAAGTCAGTGGTGGGCAAAATGCATTCTCAGGCTCTTTTTGCAGCCTCTCACTACCACCACCAGACACCCCTGTGCTGCCATTTTTTCTAGCAAAAAAGAGGGAATGAGCAGCTTCTTCTGGAAGCCTGGAACAGTCATTCACCCTTTAAATGGGTTACAGATGCACCACAGTCAGGCTTCCATATCTGCAGATTCAACCTACCATAGCTTGAAAATATATTTTTTAAAAAAATCCCAAAAGCAAACTTTGATTTTTCCATTTTATTTTATATTTATGTTAAATATTTTTCCATTTTATTACATTGCAATAATGGGACTTGAATATACAAAAATTCTGGTATCCATGGAGGGAGGATCCTGGAACCAAATCCTAGCAGATACCAAAGGCCCATTGTATTTAACTGCTAGTATAAAGTATTGCAATTATGAATCCATAACCTGGAGCTATGGATCCATAACAGATATGTATTCAGTGAGACTGCAAAGTCTTACTGTCAATAAATGTAAATGTCACACTAACCCACCTTAAGATCCCGCTGCTACATCTTCTAGTTGGGGCACAGGGAGGATGATATTTCCACCACCCCTTCCTGCCAGTGAGTGAGGCTATGATGATCAAAAGCAGGACCCCTGTCATAAGCCCTTGTCACAGCCTCATTCATTCATTGCACCCTAATAGGAAGCTGAACAGACCTCCTTTGCCTGATCCAGTGGTTGGATCTTATGGTGTGCTGGGGAATCCAGCGAGGAAATGTTACTTAGCTACACAGACATAACTAAGTAGCCAGTCAAGGATTCCAGTGAACATTCATACACAGAGAGGGAGGGAGGGAAAGACCTTCTTTTCTAAAACAGTAAGTGGACTTCTGACCAGTTCCAATTTTTGTTCTCCCTCCCATGTTTTTAATAATTTCAGTCTCTGTGTTGTCCCAGGGACAGAAAATGGACCTGCTGAAGTGGAGATGCAATCCAACAACATCAAGAGGGTGCCATTCCCTGTATTATATCTTCTCCCCATGCTTTTGTGGTTTTTATCTGCTTACTTGTCCTTCCAATTGTGAATCAAGGTCCTGGATCCGGGGGACATAGCATAAAGTTCTGCCATGTGGAACTATGCCAGGCCTCCTCCTTGAGCCCCTCCTCACAAATGAACCACTCGCTTACTTTGGCCACCTAATATGGTTATTTTGTGTCCAGTAGAGAGCATAGGATAGTGGAGAAGTATCCAGCTATGTTCCTTTAGCTGCAATGAGTCATCATCAGCAACCTCCCTAGAGTCCTTTAGGATCCTGGGAAATTATATCAGTGTTGTGTTTACATCTTGTAAACAGTTGATTCATTGTGTCTACATTACTTGGGGACTAATAATAGGATTCAGATCAATATTCAATAAGATGCTGTCCTCGAGATCAATACTAAGCTACTAAGCAGGGGCACAATGCATACAATTTTTGAAAACATAATTCATTTAAAATTAGACCCTTCAAAATAGAGGATTACTGTCTGAAGCTCACTGTCATTCATTAGGCTCTTGTAAGTAAGTGTTTGCACCTACCTTTCTAAGTTTCTGCATCAATTTTCCATAGGATACCAAAATCACCAATAATGGCAGTATGAAACAGGTAGTGAAGAATGTAATAATGAAAGTGTGATCGTTGTAGTCTCCAGAATACCTATAAAAACCACACAAGGTTTTTAGGTTCCATCTGATTAGGAAGATCAAATAAATGCCACATTCCTGAGTTGCCTTACCAGTTGGGTTCACAGGTAGTCCCAATCTTGCTGGTGGTATAGCTGCTCCAGCCCATTATAGGAGGGACAGTCCAGATAAAGGAGAAAATCCACACAAATGCTATGCCCAGCACGGCGTGCTTCCCCCTGAGACGCATGTTTCCAAGGGGCCGGCAAATGACAACATAGCGCTCAAAGGCAAGTAGGGCAAGCGACCAGAGGGCAACTATTCCTGCAATGGAGAATAAACACTATTAGCAGAAATGGAAAAGAATGAAGTATGATGTCATGGCAGGAATGGGAAATCCATGGCCCTCTAGATGTTGCTGAACTAGAATTTCCAGAATACCTAATGGCTGGCTATGTAGTCAAGGAATGATAGAAGCTGAAGTCCAGCAACATATCAAAAGTCACAGGTTCCCCATTCCTGGTGGAGTGGATGTCATGTAAGACTTTGACTAGAGCTAAGATAGGCAAAGTGCAGCTGCTGAGCCATATGGACCCTCCAAGGGCTGTTTTTGTAGTCCTAAGGTCCCTCCAGGGTAAAATAATGCCTCAAAATGTTCTCTAGGGGTGTGGGGAAATTTTTGCATGTTTTTGACTGCTCCCCCTTGAACCAGAACCAGAACCAGGGAATGATTTTTGGCGGTGGGGGGGTAACAGAAAGAGAACAGAGTAATATAGAGTAATTCCTTCCTAGTGGACTGACATGATTGTAATGTGCAGTTCCATGTACTCCACTGCACATCATTGGTCATCACTTGCAAAGAAAGTCATAAAAGAATAATGTCAGAACATGAGGTCAGTTATACAGCGTACTGTAAATGGAGAGAACACGGGGATGCCACACTCAGCAGTAGCTCTGTTTCTTTTACCATGTGTCATTTTGTCTTGCAAATCTACTCCCTCACAAAGTGACAACTTGTCTAGACTGGCTCTTTGTGAGCAACATGAAAGGTAAAGATGGCCTCCACTTTTAGTTGAGTTTCTCATTCCCAAATTGATTCAGAAAGTTTTTAGTACAAAGGAATGTCAAAAATTAAGAGGCTTGGACGCTTAGACAATTTAAGGAAATTCACAGGAAAATGTTCCTATAACTTGTTGGAGGGTGTGTGCGAGGCTGGTGAATCATCCAAAATCAGGTGGAGAAATGTTCTTTCCATGAGTTTATTAAGTTAACTTACCGTATTTGCCAGCATATAAGACGCACCAGCACATAAGACGCACCCCATTCACATGCCGGCAAATACTATTTGAGGGCGTATAAGATGCACTGGCATATAAGATACACCTCATTTTCAAACAGTAGTTTTCAGGAAAAAAAGTGAGTCTTATACGCCAGCAAATAGGGTATGTTAATATCCAAGACATTATTACCAGTAGTATTAATAGCACTATTATCATTAGTTAACATTGAACTATTTCCAAGATACCATTGATCAGACAAGTTAGTTTCTGCTCCTTTTGTACTTTGCTTTGGTGGAATGATATGCACTTACATAATTAGCAGCTTAATGGGAAATGAGCTCTAATTACCTTTCTTAAAACTCACCACTCTGTGGCTATTTCTGTTGGTTTTTTCACAAATATATTTTTGCTGCATATATTTTCATGCTCAATACAAGTTGATACTGTACTGGTGGTATACACATTATCTCCTCCCCTCAATACATTTCCAAATCTGCTGTTACATCAGAATAAGGAGACAGAGCAAAATCATGTGTAAAGTACATGCATAAATAGATGTGTTAATGGCACGAACTGGAGTATATAAGTTGTAATATAACACTAAAGTCCAATCAGAAAGGATATCTGGATGGATATATGTGTGGTTTAGTCTTGCAACACCATACCCTTCTGTCTGATGACCTTTCAATTAAAGATTGTTTAATTGTAGACTATCTGCTCTTTAGTTTTGAGCATATTGTTCATTGTCTTTTGTGGTGTATCTCTGTATCTTGTGTGCATATCCAACTTTCAGAAGTGGCTAGAAGTCCACTTTTGTTGTTGAATAAATGAGAGGGAGGGATATTAACCAGTGCAGGCAGCCTTGAGTTATTTAAAAAGTGAATTGATGCTCCTGAACAGTTTCTCCCTGCAGCTAGTTGGTTCTCCTTTGAATTAATAGCTGCTTCAGAGATGTGGTATCTATTAAGACTATGGACTTAACTCCCCATGTACTGCAGTAGCAATCTTGCTGAAGGACAAGCTCTAGCAGTTAATTTAAAGCTAGATACATTCATTACTTCCATGCAGTTCACTCAACATTCAACTGGGCTCACAGCTTACAAAAGTGACTTTTTGGACTACAATTCCAAAGATCCCTCAAACAGTATAGGCAGTAGCCATGATGACTAGTGGGTTCTAGGGACTGTAATCTAACAAAAGTAACTTTCTCAAACTTTGACTGAAAAGACTAAAAAGAGCACATGCAATTAAGGTAGCAGATGTAGATGGGTCTGAGAAGGAAGTCATGATCAAAATGATTCCCTACTATATTTGACCTGAGGGCATAAGGGGTCTCTAAGGAAGAGCTCTCCTAGAATTTTCTTTTCATATAATTTTTCCCAGTTAGATATGGTCCAAAGTTTTAAGTTCAATTGTTCAGTTTTAAGTTCAGTTGTTCAGTTTCAGTTTTAAGTTCAGTTTTAAGTTCAATTGACTTCAACTAAGGGAAGAGTTAAGTATGTGGTATTTCATTCTCCTACTGAAATTAAGGGAACTTGGGAGCATTTTTCTAAGGCCATTTCCACACTACACTGTTATAGTGCTATTATTCCATATCCTATGAAATTCTGAGGCCAAAGAGCTCTCTGGCTTGAGAATTCTAAATGCCCCTCCCTAAATTGCAAACTGCAGGATTCCATAGGATGTTGAAAGTGGAATAATAGCACTACAACAGTGTAGTGTGGAAATGGCCTAAGGCTAATTACAGTGTGGAGTTGAGGGGGGATTTCTTGGGAATAATAGTGCTTTGGGGAAATGGTTAAACTTCCTTTATGAATGAGCTGTGTCCTAGTGAAAATCAGAGGAGAGTATTCTTAGTATAAATACCCTAAAGGCATCAGATTCTGTCTGATCTTAGAATCAATCTAAGCAGGGTCAACCCTGTTTAGTACTTGGATAGAAGACTGCCAACAAATGTGAGGTGCTGTAGGCTATATTTCAGCGAAAGAACTGGCAAAAGCATCCCCAAGTATTCCTTGTCTAAGAAAACCCTATGAAATCTGTGGGGTCACCATAAGTCAACAAGCAACTTGAAGGCACATACATTTGGACCGCTACATTCATGAGAGTTTGGGGAGCAGGACACTCATGAAAATGAAAAACCACAAAATATGTTAGCCCTCTTGCCCAAGTGAGCAAGTGAGGGAATGCAAACCCTTCCCTTACCTCCCCATCCCTCTTTTCTCCCACCCTCCCTGTCATTTACCCAAACAAGGGGAGGGAACGCCTCTGCCTGTGCCTTCCATCCCCATGCCATTCCCTGCCTTTCCCCTGTTGTATGCCTGCACGCCTCGCAAATAACCATGTTTGCAAATGTCACAAACAGAGAATTTAGCTTGGAAAAACAAAAGAGATATAGTAGAGTGCCACATATTTAGCTCAATTTGTATAGTCCTTGAGTTTGACTGCATAAAAGGATATGACAGGAAACTGTTGCTAAGGAGAGCATTAGATGCTACAGGAAAAATGAGGTGCATGATTGATTCATGAATTTAGCTAGTGGCACAAAGTTGTAACATCCAATGGGAATCTCATACTGTGGATATTTGACAGTTGTGTGGCTTGTACTCCTGGAAGGTGCAAGGAGGAATTTTGAGTTAAAAAAAAATAGTTAAACTTATATGCATAAATAAATAAGTAACTTTTTACATTTTCTCAAACTCAAAACTCTTTTATTTTAGTTACCCATATGATGTTTACAGGCCAGTTAGGCATCTAGTAAGCAGTGTTCCTTGTCCAAAGCTGCCCAGCCTATATGAGGAATTATTTTCAGCAAAGGGACAACCAACCTTCCCAACTTTGACACACACACCCCAATCTGTTGGACTACATCTTCCATTATCTCTGGCCAGCATGGCCAGGAAAGATGGTGCCTGGGGGTGGTAGGAGGTGTCACCTCGCAGATCTAGACAGCATCATGATGAGGAAGAAAAGGACAGACCCTTTTCACATTGGCTATTTACTGCTTGCTTCCTGCTGGGAGTGTTGCTGAACTCATTTGTACAGCTTCAAAACTCAAACTTTGGCAGCAGTTGCTCAGAGTTACTGCTGCTTGAAGAGCCAGCTAAAAATGGCCATCTCCCCTAGGAGGCTTGAAAAAGACAATGCTAAGAGATCTGCTCAGAGAACAGGATAAACTCCTTTTGGCCTACCCTATTTGCTGCATATAAGACTCACCTTTTTTCCCAAAAAATACTGTTTGAAAATGGGGTGCGTCTTATGTGCCAGTGTGTCTTATACACTGGCAAACAGTATTTACTGATGTATAAATGAGGTGCGTCTTGTACACTGGCAAATATGGCATTTGGTACAGTACACATTTCAAATGCAGTTTGACCACACACGTGTAAATATGGGACAGGTACTACATTTCCACTGAAGGACTGTGTAGTATTATCAGGTAGTTATCTTAGATTAATTATTCTGGGTTTAAGTCTCCATGCCACTGTACAACTCACCATACGGCTCTGAGTAAATTGCCATCCTAAGCCTTACACGTTTGTTGTAAAAAGAAAATGAAATTAAAATGTGTAACTCCATGCAAATTGCAGTAGCCTCATGATTCATCCCACTCTCTTGTAATTAATTGCACTTGAACAGCTGTGTGAACAGTACAGAGGTGGAACAATGTACTGTTAAATTTAATTTAGGAATAAACTCTTGTTCAAAAAGTGAAGCAAAAGAGTACTCAGTTAATACAAAGATGACTGGGATTGAGTGGGTTGCAAAAGAAGCCCTCTTTGGGTGACTCTAGAAGCAGAGTAATTGACCAATTAACCAGATGAAGAACTACAGTTAATCACCTAAGAACACTTTAATTGGTTAATGGCCCTGAGTTACAACACTGTTATTTTTCAAAGGAGGCATACTTCAACATTATCACTTCAGATTGTAAAAGGTTTACCCCAAAAGCACATTTAATTTTTTTCCCTTCATGTGGATTTTCCTTCCCTTCCATATTTTAGGGAAGATTAATTTAAATTAACAAGGATTTTTTTTAAAGGCGCACCATCTTACTGATTTGCCTCCATGAAGAAGACGACTGCAAGCAAATCCTTACTATGTTAATCTCAGCAACAGCAAGTGAAACAAACTTAGCTGTTTTATCAATGTACTTTTTACCCAACCTTCCATATAGAAAAGACAAGATATATTTGCAAGGACCACTCATTTAAAGAGTTACTAAGACAGAAACTTTTCTGCTTACCAAAGAAAGTGACTGCAAATCCTTCCAATACACATGCCCAGCGGCCCATGTAAAAATAACCCTTCAGATTTGTCAAAAAACTAATTGTGCCCCCAATCAAAGAGACAAGAAAATCAGCCACAGAGAGATTCACTATGACATAGTTGAGAGGTTGCCTCAGTTGTTTGAATTTAATAGTCACAAGGATGACAGTGAAATTTTCAGACAGGGACAAGGAAGTCACCACAAACATCAAGGCAGAGATCAGGTGGAAGTTCCAGGGTTCAATGAAATCCAGGGGTTGTAGGAATGGGTCCAAAACTGTGGAGCTTGTAGAAGAATTGAGAAACCAAGAATTGTTTTCAGGTTCTCTCCTCAATCCATCCATGTCTATTCTGTTCTTTTCTTTTTCTCTCACCAAAGAAGAGTGAAGCAGATGAAGAGGAATTAACACATCTAAGCAACTGTGTTCATTCCTAAAATGGAATTTCCAGCCTGTGATAGAAGGGAGGGTGGAAAGGGGAACACTCCTGATATCCTTCCACTTGAAAGAAAATCTAGCAAAGGAAAGTTCTGAAGAGAAAAGTGCTTGGCACTTGCAGTGGAACCAACCCAAGGAAGTCAGGCTCTGAGAAGCAATCTGGTCTCCTTCTTTCGCTCCCTCTTCACAGCTGGCACTGTCTCCAAACCAGCAAGATTAAAGGAGCAGTGGGATTTCTCCCTGTGATTCTTCCGTGAAAGCCAAGGACAGAGAAGCAGACATGGCTTTGGCATCTGCATCTCTTCTAGACCAGGAGAGAGGATGGCTGGCAATAAGAATCCTTTCCTGCGTTCCAAAATCCTAGAGGAGGAGTGGCCCTGTATCGGGAAGGATCATCAAGAAGGGATGGATTCTTTCCTCCTGTCTCTCAGTGTGCAGTGAGCAGAAGAGAGTAAGAAGCATCCTTCTCTCTAGCAGGTCTGCTGCTGGAGAGAGGGCTGACCTGACCTGACAGCACAACAAAGACTGGCCAGGTAGGAAAAGAAGCTTAAGGACCTGCTTGTAAAATGATGAGACCATGGATACACTGACAGCTGAGAGTCTCAACAAGTGGCAGCAATTTTTGCTAATGTTTTCTGAGGGATAATAAAACTGCATCCTGACAAGGACAAGACTTCAGCTGCCTTTTCCCTCCTGAGCTATACTCAAGCAACTGGTTTTAATAAAGTGGTTTCGATTAATTCTGGACCCAAAAAAAAATCCTCCTCTCTGCCTCTGTAGATATAAAAACAACCACCTCATGCAGTCACACAACCATAGAGCTAAGAGATCAAAGGCCATCTTGTCCCCACTAGTATAGGAAACTTTCCTTAAAGCACTTGTGAGAGGTGTCTGTGCTTTAACCTTTGCTTTGATTTAAAAAACTTCCAACAAAAGACAGACATAGATAGTCTATAGCATTGTCAAAGAGCTCTTACCATCTGGAGTTTTTTCCCCCTAACATTTAGTTAGAATGTTGTTGTTTTTAATTCAAAAAATTTCCTTCAGTTGGAATCTCCTTTCTGTATTCTTTATTGCCAATGGGGTGCAGGGAGACTGACATCAGGAGTTGGCATTATGGCACCTGTCAACCCCTGAATCTCAGCAATAGGCCCACTGCCAACTCACCATACCCCCAACCCTGGTGCTTTTCCCTTACTGACTGTTCGTTTACCTCTCTGAGGGTCAAACTAGATCAGGGTTTATCAATCAGGGCTCTCTTATCCCAGGGTTCCCTGAGATCTTAAAGTTATTTCAAGGGTTACTCCAATGGGAAAAGGTTGGGAAAGGCCGAGTTAGCTATTAAAAGGAATGTTTGTTCTTTGCAGGAAACCTGTTTTTTCTTCCACCACTGGATTTCCTCACACATGGGTAGCTCAGCAAAGAGACTTGCGAATTAAGCCCAAGTTTACCTTCCAATGGCTAATCACAAGCAAAGCAGTTAATGTAAAATATAGCAGTGAGCAAAAGTATGTGCTATAACAAGGAGACATCTTTCATAACTTGAAAGGAAACCTTATCCAAATACATGCTAGACGTATCGTCTAGTATTGTCTCTTTATATATGCCTGCCCAAGGATTGAGGTCTCCTGGGGGAGCTCTTTTGTGTCCCATAAACACATTGAGTGAGGACATGAGAATGGGCCGATCCACCCCAATCATGGAATGTCCTTGGCTTGGACGCACAACTGATCTCATTAAGCACTAAATGAAAACATGGATATTTACTAAAGCCCTAGTCCTCATTCATACTTCAAATGCTATGCACAGGGTTTTAAAACTGCTTTAATCTATTAAATCTGATTTAATTTGTTAATCTGTTAAATATGTTTTTAGTCTGTTAAAATTATTTTTATTGTTTTAAATTGTGAAAAACATTTGGTAGTGATTTTGTTTACACGACACCCTGAGATCTTTTGATATAGGGCAGGATATAAATATTTTAAACAATGAATTAGCTAAGGGATGGAGTAATCAGAAATGGAGGGGAAAAGGTGTTCCTCTTGATTTTGCCCTGTTGATGGCCATGCAGAGTGATCACATATGCACTTGTCAATGGCAGGAAGGAGCTGTACCTCCCCCCAGGAACTTAAAACCAGTGAGTTTATTGGCTACATCAATAGTAAATCCTCCTTTCATGTCTAGAATTGATGAGGCCCAAACTTCTTGTCCACAAGTTCTGGGAAAAACCAACCTGTTACATTTTCATGACAGTGACTACAGGTTTCCCCCACTTATCTTACAGGTTAGGGACTGGAGCGCAGTCAGAAAATAGAATTGGTTGAAAAGCAGAACACATATATTGTACTGTAGGGAAAATGAAGGACTTAAGGAGGCTCACTTGGGACCGAGCACACGTGTGCTGCTTGCAAAGTCTCTCAGTTGGTTTGGCACCATTTTTCCCCTCTCAGCTTGCTTTGGAAACAGCACACACGAGAGAATGGTCCCAAGCAACCTTCCATAGGCAAGAATAAATGATAAAAGAGTGGAACCCCCATCAAATAAATGGAACTTGTCCTTAATTTGGAAGTGTCAAAAGAACAAGTCATCAAATAACAGGGTGTCAAAAAGTCTCCTGTATATAAATTTTGTATATGAAGCCAGTGCACCTATGGAGTGTCCTCGACTTATACAACAGAGCAGCTGACTTAAGTCTGCAACATAAAAGCCAAAGCAGTAAGCCAAAAAGGAGTAAAGCAGACCGTTCTACGTAACATGAACTCCTTTCCAATTGCAGAGCAGAAACCTAGATGAAAAGAATGGCACTAAATGAGAGCCAGTCTAGTAGCCAGAATTGTATGCAGCAGCTTGAAGATGAGAACTGAATTTACAAGTCCCTGGAGAGATGTGCTGAAGGAAACAGGATATTAAATCAGCATGGTAGGAGTAGCTATATTCGTGGATTTACTTCATGAACTGATAGGTGGGAGTCAATTGGTCTCAAAGGGTGATGGCCTCTAATGAGACAAGAAATGACCTTCATTAACAGATGGAGCTCTGAAGTATTGGCCAACCCTCCCAACCCCTGAGAAAACCCTTGATCCAATCAATGGTTTATTATAGAAACTTCAGCTCTGCAGAGATCTTAGATGCAGGTGGAAATTGAGGAAAGTCTGTATTGTTGATGGTTATGAATTTCCTCTCAGTTTTTGCTGCTTTTGTTCAAATACTAAAAAGAAAGGAACAGACGGTCTAGCCCTCACCATCATAAATACAGTAGGTCCTGGGCAGCACACCGATTGCAGATCTGATAACAGTGATAAATTCCAAAGGGCAGGCTGTTACCATAGCATTTTACGCAGCTATACCTCCAAGAGTTGTTCAGAAAATGCACAAAGTTGTGTTGATTGATACCAACGAGTCATTTCCAGCCATTTTCATCTTTAACAAAAGCAGTTCTTTTGTAAAGCTAATGGGTCTTACTCGCCCATCAAAGACTAAGCCATGTCAAAATCCTTTGCAAAGGAATAGGTATACCTCACGAGAATAACATAAATTCCTTCACCCTCTTCCCCCCAGAAGCTATTGTGAAGATTGCAATTAAGCTCAGAAGAGATAGGAAGGCCTGTGTGAAATGGCAAATGATATTATCATCCTTCGGTACTTCAACTGAGCAAGACCTGGACCCTTTACACCACTGTTTGCTATTCTTCTTCTTGAAACTTTTCAGCCTAAGGACACAGTTCTAGTTCATTTCATGGCACCACTTACCTCTTTCCTAGCATGCTTCCTACTGGACAAATAAGGCTCTGGACAAATAGGGTGCTGCATCTGTAGAAGGGTAATAACAGGAATCAGGACAACTTTACCAAGTGCTGCTTTTCCCACTTTGTCTTGGCAAAAACACAGCAACCAATACAAAGAGGTCTGGGGCCTAGAAATCCTGATCCTATTGAATCTGGGGAATTTTCCTTTTTTTAAAAAAAGACACACTTAGGCTGGCATCATATTGGTGGCACGCACAGGCATATGTTGTACTATGCATGATTTGGGGAGAAGGGTGAACAAGTCATATCCAGCTGATGGCAGTGTAAACAGAGTTGCACATTTAGGACCATTGTGCATGAAGGAGCACATTAAAATATACAGAATAAGATGCGAAGGCACAGTGCTCCTATGTATTGCCTTTGCACATTGCAATTACACAAAGAGTTGTCAGCCATACATGTAAATCATTGATTACCATACCTTGTCCATACTTTGTATAGGGATTTCCCAAGGTATCTCTGCCAAAATAATGTAGAATCTTGGCCATTAAATAAAAATCTGTGGTGTAAGGAAGAATGAAAGAAATCTAAAAACCTTTCACCCAGCACAGATCAGGGATAAGTCTAAACAAATCTCCACCAACACACCACACCCTAGGACTACTATAAAGTTAAAAATACCTGGATATCCAATCACAGCTCCTATTATAGATGACAAAAAAAAAGTTTAAAAACCAGTGATTCAATCCACAATTAATCAAATCAGTCCAGTGCTTCATGGAAAATTTGTATTGTTGATTCTTCCTCGTAAGTACACATATGTGCACACACACATGCACACACACACAGAGGCTAGCACGCTATTGGTTAGACCCAAATAGACTAGACCCGTTGAATAGTGAGTCAACACAAAGGTAAATCCAATGGGTTCAGTGGTTCTACCCTACTCAGGACAAACAATAGGATTTAGGCTACAGAGTGATCCATTTCACTGATACTTCAACATGTTTACTGGGGTGTCTCACTAAAATCACATGGCTACTTCTGATTAGAGAGTCACAAGATGATGTTAATTTATGCTAACTGCTTTTTTTGCTGCTGTGGAGAAACTGCAAGATCTTTCTATTTATCCTATTGCATTATCACATGATGTAGTGGTTTGAGCATTGGGCTATGACTCTGAAGAACAGTATTTGGATCCCTACTCAGCCATGGAAACACAGTGGGGAGAGGCTTGGGCAAGTCACACTCTCTTACATTCAGAGGAAGGCAAAGGTAAACCTTCTCTGAACAAATATTGACAGGAAAATCCCATGATAGGGTCACCTTAGAGTTGGCATAAATCAGAAATGTCTCGAAAGCACACAACAACAGAAATTATCAAAATATTAAGAAACTGAAAGAATTTGATTTTGATGAAAGTGAAGTGTTTTCAGAATGATCACCATCATTTCAAATCTCCTATGTAAGAAGACCTCATCTAGAATACTGTGTCTAGGTCTGGCACCACAATGTCAAGAAGGATATTGACAAATTGAAACGTGTCCAGAGGAGGGCAACCAAAATGTTAAAAGGCCTAGAAACCATGCCCTATGAGGTGTGGCTTGGGGAACTTGATATGTTTAGCCTGGAAAAAGGAAGATTAAGAGGTGACATGACAGCAATGTTTAAATATTTGAAGGGATGTCATATGGAGGATGGAGCAAGCTTGTTTTCTGCTGCTCCAGTGAGTAGACTCAGCGCAATGGCTTCAAACTAAAGGAAAGGAGATTCCACTTAGACTTTAGGAAAAACTTCCTGACAGTAAGAGTAGTTCAGCAGTGGACTACACTGCCTCAGTGTGCTGGTGGAGTCTCCTTCTTTGGACATTTTTTAATGGAATGTTACCCTGATTTCTGGGAGTCCCGTGAGGGACACCTAAATGCTCTCTAAATTATACAAGTTGGGGAAATTAGTCAAAGAGCACAAGTTAGCTCTGCGAAAGGCAAGGCAACAGAGCGAGATCTTTTACCCAATGCCTACGGGGTCAGGCCGGGTCAAGGAGCAAACAGAAGTGAAATAATAATTGTTGTTTTTATTAAAATACAATCAAACAAATGTATGCAGCACACTCACACAGATAACTAGAGAAATAAGGGTTGGAGTTGGATAGAGGGATTTTGAGAGGAGGTTTTTGGTATGGGAAATACTGCACCTGTCCTGAAGCCCGGGTAGTCTGAAGATAGAGTTGGTGGATATGAAGGTTCTCCGTACGTGGGACTGAGGGGAAGGCTCGCCAAGCAAAGCAGCAGCAAGGCGGTATGGAAGTCGGGAGTGATCCGAGGAAGCTCTCAAAGCCAGGGGTTTTTATAGGGGGAAATGTGACCGTAGGCTAGTCCGTACTTGGGGAAAACAATGTGTTTTGGGCTGGAGACAAAGCCTACGAAAGGTCAGAATTTAGTGTGATTGAGTTAAGTCCGAATTGTCAATAGGGTAGACAGTATGCAAACGTGGAGTGCTTGACGCTCAAGTATTCGGCTCGTCAAGCTGCCTGCTCGGGGCAGGGAGCTCTTTGTAAGTAGTGTGTATACCTGATGAGAGTACTTGCCATGAGGTCTCCTGAAGTGGCAGTTTGGCTATTTCTGGCCAGCCTGTATTGATTTGAAATATTACAGCGATTAGCGACCGAGCCTGTTTGCATGCTTGTCCAGGGGCCTCGCAAGCACCTGGGAAGGAATAGGTGAGGAAGGCCAAATTATTGATATCAAAATGATATCTGGTATCCCCCAAGTCCGGCTAGAAACTGCGGTAACAGGAGGCTGGGTGGCCATCTGTCAGGAATGCTTTGATTATGTATTCCTGCATGGCAGGGGGTTGGACAGGATGGTTCTTGTGGTTTCTTCCAGCTCTATGATTGTAAGTAGTTTGGTTCTGTGATTGGTGCTGAAACTGCTTCTTTCCCAAGGGGCTCAATTGCTGAGGTAAGTAGGTGGAGCAGTCTTTTTCAGAACTTGGAAGAGTTACCGTAGTTCTTGAGATGACAGCACCTAGAATCCCCTAGCCATCAAGGCCAACACCCATGTGAGCTGAGAGATTGTGGGAACTGTGGTCCAAAAAGCTACTTTTCCAGGCTCTGATCTTTTTGCCCTGTCCATTAGATCTGGGCATTGGAGTGGTCGGTGGTAGGGAAGAAGGAAAACACTGTCTTTTCTTTCCTCAGTTCATTATCAGAGTTCTGGTTTTATTGTGTAGATCCAAGGAACTATTTTTGCAGGGAGCAGGAACTCCACCTGTAATGTCTTTGTCATGCTTTGCAGCAAAAAACAAATTAGTAGTTGCAAAAACCTTCTGTTGCAAGCACAAAAGAAGTGTGAAATCTGCCTGGGGCTATTAATAATGCAAACAGCATAAGCTCATAACTGTCCCTGACCTCTCAGGGATTGATCACACAGGCAAGCAGTAACAAAAGAAATAAGGAAAAAAGGTCACCCAGTTTTAATACATTTCTTTACCAAAAGGAGTTTCATTATAAGCTCCTTACCTTGTTCTTTTCCAGATTCCTGATGGTATCTATAAATCAGATTACTAATTGGTACCACCTTAGAGCTTAATAGAATGACTGCTAGTGTCTAATTCAATGTGAGCATTTCAGTTCAGAAGAGAATCATTTCTTCAAAAAAAGGCAAACATACAGTGGGCCTTGGGGGTCAGAGCAAGTCTTCCTTTTCTCCAATTTTATTAATTTGAGCTAGACTCTCATCTTCCAGTGCAAAAGAATCTGAAGGCTTTGTAAAGGCCACAGTAAATGGCCTTTCCACATGAAACACAAAAATAAGCTGCATGGTTGAACTGAACTGAAATGCAGAAAAGAAAATCAGAATAAAGGAGCTTTGATGTTTATTTGTTTATATGTTTTATGTCCAAACATTTAGATACCACGTTTTGATTTTTTTTATTAAAAAAAAAATCCCACTTTGGTTTGGTAAAGTAGATACAATGAAAAAGTAGCTAACTGGATAAAATGATAAAACAGTAAATGCAGAAAAATCCATTATATTCTTCATTAAAAATGCAGAAAAATCCAGTGTATCCTTCATTAAAAAACAGGGCTAACTGATGGATTTGGTAGAACCCTTAGGAAAACGAATAGCAAAATGCCAAGGAAACCAGATAGATCGTCAGGTGACAGCAGAAACATCAGATACTTGGGTAACTTGCAGCTACCTTTGTTTTAACTTCATACAGTGCCTACTACTCCATTATTCTCTGCATTATTTGAGAAAATTAAAGTGAAGTAGGACAATTATGGACATAGCAGAACTTTTAAAATCACCACAATGGGACAATTTCCAGCTACTGTGACTATGGAAACCTTTACTGACTGTTGATTAGATCACTGTATTGCGGGGTTTAATGAACTTCTCCTAGGTTCAAACTAGGCAATACATTAGGATGTATTTAGAAGAGATAAAATATTTGCTTATCCCAGTACATGATTTTCATCAGCTATGTATCTTCTATATAGGAAGCATACTTTGTTTAGTGGTGATTAGAAAAGAAGCATGGACTTCATTTGCAAGTCTGATTGGTGAGGCACATATCTCTGAGGAAATCCCACTGTGGGAGACTAATCATAGGGAATACACATTGATATCTAGCTTGACTCCTTGGTCAAATGAAAACTGTTCTTCAGTTGTGTGCTTGACATGTCCAAGCTTCATGACATATCTCACTCCTACATAACAGAAGGTTTAGGAGGGAAATAGATAACTTTGTGGGTTAAGAGATGGATTTCTTTCCTTCATTGTGGTGAGAAGAACCTCTCCATTATTGTTACTATTGTTGCATCATAGAAAATGCATGGCATCAGGAATGGGTGTGCACAGGAGGGCTGGTCCTACTATTAGACAGAAGGAAGTGGTCACCTAAAATGCTGAGAGGTAACAACCGATAGCTAGCATCCTATTATTGACGTATTGATGTAAGAGATTTGACGGCTGAATACGTTGTTAAAATTTAAAATAGCATTAAATACCAGTTTCTTCTGGCAGGCCTATCCCAATGATTTTAAATTGTGAATTTTAACAAAGAATTTTAAATATGTATTGTCTATTTTTAAGTATTTATATTGCAGTCATCCCTCCACATTTACTAGGGTTAGGGGCACAGGAGCCCCGTGAAAGTGAAAAAATCATGGATAACTCTAGGCCTTCTCAAACCATACTTAACACACACAAAAAAGTATGTTGACCGTATTCAACCCACCATGGATTCCTTTGAGGCATCAAGGTTCCTTCACACAAGGAAGAAGTGGGTGGCTGGTGGGGCTTATTGTAACTCCACTACTCTGATATGGTTTTTTTATTGGCAAGATATATTAATTGGCAGACATGTTTAATTGGCATAAAATATAAATCATGAAATATAAAGCCATGTGGAAGAGGAATTTGACTGGAAAAGCAGATCATAGATGACCCCAACATGACCCCAAGTCATAGGTTTACCAGCAAAATCTGACTTAATGGCTCTTTCAATAAGACACAAGCTATCTCTGAAAAGAACAAAACCTCCTGTGGTTTGCCATAGAAGGCAAAGCCATAAAACCGGCTTTCCTGCAAACTCCAAAAACAGGAAGATTCCCACCAAATCAATAACTGTTTCATCTTCTCAGCTGTGACTCCTTCTTGACCTCTGATCACACTGTCATCAAAAGCCTTTTGCCATCCACATGTTAAAAATCATCAACTGTTTCCTTCAGACACTAACAGCCATTAATGCATCCTGTCACCTTTTGTCCACCCTGGAAATCCTTTGTTGTCCGAGCAGAAAGTCATTAACACCTCACACCTCTAGGGCAGATTTTTGGGTATAAAGAACCCTGGTTTTGGGTCCTCCACACAGCACTTCAGTTTCAGGGGTCCTCCTTGTCACTCTGCTTTTTGACTTTGGACATCAGTCCAAGTCACATCACCACTTCTCTACTTCTCTCTTGATGGTAAATATAGCCTATTCCCTTCTACCTCTGCTATCCATTTTGCCATTCTTTATTTTCAGTAAGCCTTGTGTGATTGCTTGTGTGTGTGTCTATTTGTGTGTGTGTGCGCATGTATGAAAGGGGAAAAAGAGAGAAAGAACAGGGCATCATGCTTTCATTGCACTCACACACAGGATTTCCACTCCAACAGTTGAAGCAGGAATTACTAAAACATACATCACATGTGCATATAGTAACAATTAAAGACAAATACATCAGCCATTAAAGGTAATGATCTGGCTATCAAGTTTTTAAATTCTAAACTAACACACACAAATTTATTGATTCTGGAATTTTGTCTAATAGTACATGCTGATGATTCAAAGCACAAATTGAATATTAAAAGAGAAAATGGACATCACTGCCTTGTACTCCATTTCAGCATAAGAAAGGATGAGATTATCCCTGTACGGGACCATACAGACTGCCCGTATAACTGAGGAGCTGAGAATCCATTGCTTTCATTATAACTGATCAATGGATTTGTGTATGTTGGTTTAGAATTTAAAAATGTTCTTTTCGTGGATGATCTTTTGTTGTTCCTTTCAAAGTGTAGCAGTCAGTGGAGGAGCTTGGAGTGTGTGGAGTGGGGGCTGGAAGCGGTGGGGCTACGGCATAAGGGGCATGGCCACTGTGCATGGGGTGTGGCTGCAACGCATGGGGGCATGGCCAGGGCACACGGGGGTGTGGCCATGGGCCATGACACCCCAAAAGCATTGCCGCCCGTGGCAAATCGCCTCCCCCACCTCTACGTCCCTATGCAACTGGCAGCAGTCGGTCTCTGTGGTGCAGTTGATTAATAATTTTGGTAAAATATTTGGATATTCAGTTAACTGGTCCAAGTAAGAAATACTTCCAGTGGAAGACAAAACAAAGTCTAGCATATTTCAAATGTGACAGTTTCAGTATACATCAAATGCTGTTACTAATTTGGGTATAACTATTCCCAGGGACTTATCTCACACAAGGGTTCCTTTCCCCCCTAGAGCTCCCTCTCTCTTTCCCATGCATTTTGCCTCAGCGCTGAGAACTCGCACAGTGGCAAAATGCATAGGAAAGAGAGTTTGTATTTGCTGGCATATAAGACACACCAGTGTATAAGAAGCATCCCATTTTTAAATGTTATTTTTCAGGGAAAAAAGTGCATCTTATATGCCAGCAAATATGGTATATACCCTCCAACTGTCCCAGTTTGGCAGAGACAGGCCTTATTAATCCTCCATCATTCCACATTTTCATCTGCTTTTGAAATATCCCAGTTTCTCTCTCTCCTCCTCCCACTTCCTCCTTTGATCTCAGCTTGTTTCAACTGCTAAACGTTCAAAGTACAAAAACATTTTGCAATCAATTAACATTTGCAATCATCAGGGGAGCAGTAGCATAGGGAAGAGGGTCCGATGGGGGTCCAATGAGGGTGATTCACCTGGGCGGCAATGTTTTGGGGGCATGCCGGCCCGTAGCCACACCCTCATGTGCCCTTGCCATGCCCCATGCACCATGGTCATGCCCCCATGCACAGTGGCCGTGCCCCCCATGCCATATTCCTCGCTCCCTCCACACACTCCAAGCTCTGCTACTGCAGGGGAGAGAGGAAAGGTGGGATTTTGCCCTTCCCAGTAGGCTCAGGCCAAAGCAAACTTCTGCGGCATCTCCTAGCTTGTCTGTTCATCCTCATTAACAATTTTTGCCCTCTTGACCATACTCTGAGGTTGCTTGGCCACACCTGCTTCGTTTTCATCTATGAAATGTTGGAGTATATGGATATAAGGAGAGCAAGTATGGTGCAGTGGTTTGAGCATTGGACTACAATTCTGGAAACCAGGGTTCAATTCCCTGTTCAGACATGTAAACCCACTGGGTGACATTAGATGTGTCACACACTCTCAGCCCCAGAAAACCGTTAGGGTCACTATAAGTCAGAAATGACTTGAAGGCAGACAACAACAACAGATGGATATAAGGTGAAAGCAGTTCACCAATGCCAGTCTTCACATATTACTAACAAGAGTCAGTAAAAATGTCACTGCTTTTGTCTAGACTAGGAAAAAATGCTAGTTGGTCTCTACAGATCGATAGTTGCAGATCTGGTTAGTAAGTCTTTCTGAATGTCAGAATAAACCATCATGATGGTTTACTTGGATGGAATCATATTTATTGTGATGTGTTCCTTTTCTTCTCCTCTCATCTCTTGGAAAAGCCAAAAGAAAATCAGAAGCATTCGCTTGCAATTTTCCTTTTTAATACCTGCACGTTGTTCTGTAAGAATCTTACAGGCTCTTGTTAATTGTACCTATAGTCTTCTCGAAATAAGCCAGATTCAAAGTATGGGTTGTTATATACAAATGAAAGCTAACCGTAGTTAGTTTAACTGTAGTTTGTCAAAGCAAGGCATCTTCAAAGTGTAACTTGTGACCCTACCTTGTGCAGATAATGGATTGTTTACCTGCACCTCTTGATATGGACACAATACTACACTTGAATTAGTTGAAAAGCAAAGCAAATGCTCCTGACCTCTTCTTTATGGTCATGAGGGAGAGCTTTGCAGAGAACATTTACACAGAAACCTAAACTAAACAATACAATATTCCCTGGCCTTTTCTACAGTTTTTGCAAACAAGGAAAACTGCATCCCACCAATTCTATAGAAGCACTGAGGTAACTAAGTTTGCAGGTGACACTAAATTGTTCAGTAGGTTGAATCTGAAACAGACTGCAAAGAGCAGAAAACAAATCTCTCTGAAGTGAAAAAGGCCAAATTAAATATAAAGGCATGAACGCTGGATGAAATCCCAACTTTAGAAATGGCATGTCCGTCACCGGAAAAGAAAAAAGAGAAGAAAGAAAAGAAAAGAAGTTAATTTCACACACAAAAAGATAGTCTGGAATTGCTTCCAACATCCAAAGCAAATTGGTTGTGCATTGATGTTTTCAGTGACTACAGAAACATAGCTTAGTTTGTGTGCTGCAGAAACTAGGCTGCCTTATTAGCAAGGTGCTGTTGAATTACTTATGTAAGATGACAATTTTTCTGTGTATCATAATATTTTTGGCTCTTTGTCATAAAGGTAACCTTGTCCCCATTTGTTAATTGCTTCCTCGTTCTCGGATTGGTATTCTGATTGTACATGGCTCCTACCCTCTGATGCGTCTTTCATATCTTTGGGGGGCTTCATCACTTTGTCGACTTAAGAATTTGATGTCTTGCTTTGATGGCATATTTGGTTTGTCAGATTTACATGTTCCTCAATTAGGCTGTTGGTGGAAATAGCTTTTATTTTGCCATTTTTAAAATTTGTTTTTCCCCCTTATCTAAACAGACATATGCAGCTAACATGGTGTTATCAGCCACAGACTTTGTGGGCCAAAAACAGCTCAAAAATTTAATACAGAAAATGAAGACCTAGTTACTGAGGCTGTATTCTTTTCACATATGATCAGTTTTGTAATTTCTTTTAATGCATAGTTTGTGAACTTAAACATATTGGATTGGACCCATACTCACCCATACTTAAAGCAGACACTTTGAAATCAGTGGGATGTAATTTAGTAATGTCTAACAAATCCCACTGTTTTCAATGGATCTGTCCTAATTATGAGTAAGTTTGGATCCAACTCTTTCTAAACCAAATATGTTCACTATGTTCTTTCCTCAGTCAAGACCCAAATCATCCTGCTTGCAAGGATAGACACATTCGTTAATCCAAAATTACCTTTCTGAATCCACTATTTCATTTTTTCAGTGGCATCATGGAAAGAACTGAAGAAAACAAAATGGAGACAACATCCAAAGAAAGCAAAAGCAAAGTGAAGCAAAAGACCAAAGCAACAGAAAGAAACAAGCAAGGAACCAAAATGGTGTTCCTTAAAGACCAACAAAAAAGAAGAAAAATCCAAAATCAGTAGGAATGTGGTAAATCTAGTGTTGTGTGCCTTCATGTCCACTTATGGCAACCCTAAGATGAGCCTATCATGAGGTTTTCTTGCCAAGATTTATCCAGACAGGCCTTTGCTTTCCTCTGAAGCTGAGAGAGTATGACTTGCCCAAAGTCACCTAGTGGGTTTCTATGGCTAGGTGGGGATTTGAACCCTGGTTTCTAGAGCTGTAGCCTGGTGCTCAAACCACTACACCATGCCAACTCTCAGTAAATTAAGTAGACCAACTAAAATGTACACAAACTTTCCAGAGTTCCAGATTTCTTCATTGAGGAAGGTGCCATCAACAATAAATACACTTTTCCACTCCTCTCAGACACACACACAGATCGCATACTTTTTGTAACATTTTTGCCGCATGAAGAAATCTAGAACCTAGTGAGCTCTTTGGTATCTTTTGGTGTTATACTATTATGGATAAAGAGAAACAAGTTCAAAAGGAAGAGGAGATGTTCTCTGGGATGCTGTTCCAGTGGCAGTCGTAAGGGAATTGAGTAGGAAGTCACTCCACCCACCCCTTGATCCCTGTGCCATAGACTTCAAAATCCACCATAAGGGGGATGAGTGCCAATTCTAGAATGTCCTGAGGTCTGTTCTTTATAGATACAGAACCCACATGTGGGGCTGCACAGAGAATAGATTAGGGCAAAGAGAAATTAGAGCAAGAAAAGGCAGTACTCTTGGGGAACAAAAAAGTGCAAGACCAGGATTCCCTGAATCACAACTTGCCTTTTCCATTTTCTACCAGTAACATAGTCCTAGTAATCAACTGAAACCTGAACAAATGGGTTCACGGCTTCTCCATCTGCAGCATGTCTGCTTCAAGATTCTGATTCCAGTAAAAGCCGATACGAATCTGATCTTCTTATGGAAAGAATCCATCAAAATGGACACATTCAAGTTTCAGGGTGACTAATTGCTTGTCCTAGCAATTAGTGAATATGAAGAATTTTCTGTAGGTAATTAAGCACCCTTACAAGGTCCCCATGAGAAAGTAACAGAGATGAGGGCGAAGCCTGGACAGAAAAGAGGGGTTTGTCTGATAAAACAGAATCAAAGGCAAAATGCAAGGCAAACTACTGATAGCGTGTCTTGGATATCAGGGGGAGGGGGCAATAATGCATAATGGCAGAGAAAGGCAATTGCTTGGTAATTTTAGGAGTGAGAAGGGGCAAGCACTGGAAGCTGGAAGGCTGACAAATGGACTGGGAAACAGAGAGAAAGAGACTGATGGCCCATTCATACTAAAGCAGTGGTTCTCAACCTGTGGGTCCCCAGATGTTCGTGCACTTCAGCTCCCAGAAGCCCTGAGCATTAACCATAGTGGCTGGGGCTTCTGGGAGCTGAAGTCCACGAACATCTGGGGACCCACAGGTTGAGAACCACTGTACTAAAGAGTTATTGTGCTATTATTCCACTTTAACCACCTTGGTTCTGTCCTCTGGAATCCTGGGACTGGCAGTTTAGGTAGAGATATTTAGAACTCTTAGCCAGAGTACAAAACTACAAAGCCTTCTCCAGAATGGAACCATGGCAGTTAAAGTGGAATAAGTGCACTATAATCATATAGTGTGAATGAGCCCTGGGTGTCATACCTGTAATTCCTTTTATCATCTAGCACAGGTGTTTTGGGGGTGGTGATTCCCAGTGAAGACAGGACTCAGGTTTGGGGGCTGTGGGAATGGTAAGACTTTACTGGGCAGCAGACAAGACTTTACTGGTGGCAGCAGACAAGGGTACAAGTGATCCCCTCAACCAAGGCTTCAAGAAGCTCTTCAGATAGAGTGTGGAAAGGAGGAACAGAAGGAGTGGCATTGCGATGCCATGGATACCTTGGCCATGGTTTTCAGGGAGGGGAGAGAAAGAAAGAGAGCCACAGGTAACATAGGTCCAAAGTAAAGATGATAAAGACAGTTACAGTGGTCCCTATACTTTTGTGAGAGTTTGGGGTGCAGAACCCTTACAAAAGTGGAAAAACAATGAATAACCCCCCTACGCACACACAATCACATTCCCTTCTGGGGCTTCCGCCACCATTCTCTTGCATTTTGCCTCAGCGAGCATTCTCTGCCCCAGGGCAAAATGCATGGAAATGGGAAGGGGAACTCCAAAGGGGAAAAGAAAGGCTTGTACAAGCCTCCCCCACCCCATTCCTTTGCATTTTGCCTTGGTGTGATTTTTCCACATTGGGGCAAGATGCATGGGAATGGGAGGGGGAGCTCCAGAAGGGAAAAGGAAGCTGCATGTGAGCCTCCCCTCCCCCATTCGCTTGCATTTTGCCTTAGCATGGGTTCTCTGCAGTGGGACAAAATGCATGGGAATGGGAGGAGGAACTCCAAAGAGGAAAAGAAAGGTGCATGTGGGCCTTGCCCCTCCATTCCCTTGCATATTGCCTCTGCAATGTTCTCCCACTAAGGCCAAATGCATGGGAATGGAGGGGGAAACTCCAGAAGGGGGGACATGTTTGCATGCCTCCCACCCCACCTTATTCTCTTACCCCTCTCCTGGACTCATATGCCTTCCTTCTCCACGCTTGTCAAAAAGCCAGGGAATGGCAGAGAAGGCACTCACACTCGCAAATAATCAAATTCGCAAAGGTCAAACCCATGAATGTAGAAGGAGGACTCTATAGAGAAACAAAAATCTGAATCTAAATCTGAATCTGAAATCTGAATAGGGATTTCCAGGGGAACTACAATGGACAGCCAGCTTTCTGTGGCTTCAAGAAGCAGGGGGAATACTTGTCCATTGAAAATCATCCACGAACACACACACACAGTCACCCAAGAACACTAGGTGTTGCAGTCAATAGCTAATTAATACATGATAGAGTGTTGTCTTGATTGCAACAGAATAAGAGGGAGTTTTTTGTTTGTTTTCTTGTTTTTTTGCACAAAGCATAAAAACAGCTCTTTGGCCTAAGATAAAAAAAGCCAAAATGTTCTGTTTCACGATCAGCAGGAGCTACTGACTGATCCTCCGCACTGCAAACATCCTCCAGAGTAGATTGCTAGTTAACATTGGAGATCCAGTGGAGGCTGAAGGCCCTTATACACTA
Organism: Iguana delicatissima; assembly: GCA_948472985.1. Taxonomy (NCBI): domain Eukaryota; kingdom Metazoa; phylum Chordata; class Lepidosauria; order Squamata; family Iguanidae; genus Iguana; species Iguana delicatissima. Next base: position 70,712 of record CAOKZL010002481.1, on the reverse strand, counting down.
AACAGTTATAGCACCGTGATTCCTTTTACATATGTGTATATATGTGCCTACAAGTCTTATGCTAGCCCCATGGATTTCACAGGGGTTTCTTAGACAACAAATAGTCAGAGGTGATTTTGCCAGCTCCTTCCTGTGAAATATAGCCTACAGCACCTGGTCTCCCATCCAAGTATTCACCACAGTTGACCCTGCTTAGCTTCCAAGAGCAGATGCGATCTGGTGCCTTGGGGTACCTATACTTATACCTTTATATGATTTCTCAGATTAAAACTGGGACACATGTGCCTAAGCAACATCAGATTGTGGCCAAGATGGGAAAAGTTAATAATGAGGAAGAACACACAATGTTACCACCGTGTACTGGCCTGGCCTTTGGTGAACCAAAGATATCATTTTGATATTGCAATTCGGCCCTACTCTGCCACCAACCAAGTGTTTGTGAGGCCCGCCAAACAAGCACGAAGCTAGGCATGGCTACTACTTGCTGCTCTCACCAAACCAAGCCAGATATTGCCAGATCTGCTTTAGGGAATCTCCCGAAACAAACACCTTCATTACAAATCCACGCTACCACAAGGAGATCCTCTGCCCTGAGAGGACACCCTGGTGAGCTAGTACTTAACTGCCAAGCTAGCTGCATCTACATACCGGCCATACCATTGTCAATTCGGACTCTAACTCAATCATGCAAATTCTGACCTTTTGGAGGCTTTGTCTCCAACCCAAAACTTATTGTTTTCACCCTAGACCAGACTAGCCTGCGGTTGTTCTTTCCCCTATAAAAATCCCCGGCTCTGAGAGCTCTTCAGAACTCTCGCTGAATCACTTGGACTTCATTCTGCCTTGCTGCCGCTCGGTTCAGCAGATTCCCCTCGGTTGCCACGCCGGGTTTCCTCTTCTTCAATCAGGCTTCTCCAGGACTGCAGGACAGGTGGCGTATCACCCATTCCCCTTGAAACTCTCTTTTCCTCTTCTAGTTAGGAGTGTGTTTGTGCTTTTCTTTAATAACTGTTTAATAAATCTTAATTGTTGTTTGAACCATCTGCCTCCTCACTGACCTGACGCTGTAGACCAGTGGTTCTCAACCAGTGGGTCCCCAGATGTTCGTGGACTTCAGCTCCCAGAAGGCCCAGCCACTATGGTCAATGCTCAGGGCTTCTGGGAGCTGAAGTTCACAAACATCTGGGGACCCACAGGTTGAGAACCACTGCTATAGACATAGGGTAAAATATCCTGCTGCGTTACCCTGCCTCTTGTTAGCCAAGAGAGTGCTCCAGCTAATTTTCCCCATCTTGCTAGGTTTGTTTGGTTATTTGGGCACCCCTCCCAGGACCCCCAGTCCACAGGGTAACACACAAGCTAGGAGAGGCTGTAAAGTTTGCTTTTGCCTGAGCCTCCTGGGAAGAGAAAGGCTCTCCCCGTCTCCTCCACACCAGGCATGTTGATTTAGTACAAACTACTTTTGCACTTTGAATTCAGTTTGTAGCAATGGAAGTAAGCTGAGGACAGAGGAGGAAAGTGGGGAGAGGAGAGAGAAACTGGAACAGTTTAAATGCAGCTGAAGATATGGGATGGAAGAGTATAAATCAGGACCAGCCCTGCCAAATCAGAATAGTTGGAAGGTATGCACTTCCAGAGAAAGGTAGTTAGAATTTTCAGCCAAAGAGCTCTTGCGGTCAACTGCTGTCAAGTCAACTTTGACATGTGGCAACCCTATGAATGAGCAACTTCTATTATGAACAGTCCTGCTTAGGGTTGTTGTGGGTTTTTGGGGCTATGAGGCCATGTTCTAGTGGTATTTGCTCCTGACGTTTCACCTGCATCTGTGGCTGGCATCTTCAGAGAGAATATGCCAGCCATAGATGCAGGCGAAACATCAGGAGCAAATACCACTAGAACAGTGGTTCTCAACCTGTGGGTCCCCAGATGTTCATGGACTTCAGCTCCCAGAAGCCCTGAGCATTGACCATAGTGGCTGGGGCTTCTGGGAGCTGAAGTCCATGAACATCTGGAGACCCACAGGTTGAGAACCACTGCACTAGAACATGGCCTCATAGCCCAAAAAACTCAATTTAATCATCTTGGCTTCTAGGGAGATCTCAGGCTTGATTTGCTCCAGGACCCATTCATTTGTCTTTTTAGCAATACAGGGTATCCAGAGAAAGCTCTACAGGGTATTCAGAGAGACTACAAACCCCAGGATTCCATAGGATGCATTCATGGCAATTAAAGCAGAATTATAGCACTATCACTGTATACTATGAAAGAACTCTGAAAGACAAACCAAGAACAGAGACACAAAATGGAGAGAAGTTCGAGTTCCCTGCTAACAGCATCTTCATTCCCATCTTTCCTTTAAAATAAAAATTTCTTCTGTAGCAAAACAGAAACCAGAAGTGGAGACAAAGGTTTCCCTTTCCTCCTTGTGTGCCATGCTCCTGCCAAAAATGACAACACCTAGGAAAGCAACTCCCTTCCTAGGAGCTCTGGAGGAGGGCAGTTTTTGTCACAACTGTGGGTTGGGTAAATAGGGTGGGGGTGCGAGGGGGAGGGGTAAAAAAGAAGGAAATATTGTATGTATATGAGTATACTACCATGATATGGCATGTATAACTTTTTGTTTTGTAAGATATTTTATATTAATAAAATCACATATTAAAAAAAACCTGTGGGTTAGGTAAACTGATTTCTGTCTAAATGCTGTCCTGGCCCCCAGCTGAGCCCCATCACAGCTGCTTTTTAAAATTGAGGCAGATAGAAGGAAAGAAAGAGACACACTTAATAGGCACACTGTAGTATGGCCCTGTTGAAAATGGCCATTTCCACACTACACTCTTATAGCGCAATTATTCCACTTTCAACATCCTATGGAATCCTGGGGTTTGCAGTTTTGGGAGGGGCCGCCTGGCCCCTCCCGAAACTGTAAACCCCAGGATTCCATAGGATGTTGAAAGTGGAATAATTGCGCTATAATAGTGCGGAAATGGCCAATGTTGTTTATTTATGTTCACTGTATGTCAGCAATACTGATGAGGACCTAGAATAGTTAAAATACCACAAAGCAAGGGATCTTTCCTCCAGATGTTTTGGCCCTCCGTTCCCATAAACTGCTCTCAAAATGGCTAAGGGACTGTGGGAGATGTAGTTCAAAAAGGAGCCAAATGTTCCCCACTCCTCTCCTAGAGCTCACACTGGACATCTCCTCAAATTCTGGGTCACTGAAAGTCTATACCAAGAGTGGGCAACTGTAGAGGGGATGAGGGAACCCCCACACACCCACACATATACAGCATGACAGAATGTCCCAACACACCAAAGCCTCTAAGCCCCCTGAAATAGTTGGAAAATATTTTTCTGGACAATTTTTCTCCAACCCCTTCCCCAGATAGCTTAAAACCATTGCAAAACGCAGCATTTTTTGCTCCATACACCACTCCATTCCTTAAAATCCTGCCAGAACCCTCTAAAAATCATCAGGATATCATCTGAAACTGAAACAGGAAATGAGTGATGTCATTTCCAGTTTCAATTTCAGCCAATTTGGAGGATACCAGCAAGTTTTTGAGGTCTGTTGTTGGGTTAAGAGAGCAAAATTGCTGCATTTTCAAAAGTTTAGAATAATTTGAGACATTGGATGAAACATTGTGTGGAAAATTTAAAAAAACTTTTTAGGTGGTCTGCGGGCTTTAGGGGACTTCAGGGGTCACATGCAACCCATATGCTGCATTTTGCTTGCTCACTCCTGGGCCATTTCCCACTAGACTGTTATAGTGCTATTATTCCACTTTCAACAGCCTATAGAATCCTGAAGTTTGCAGTTGGGGGGCAGCTGGCCCCTCCCTAAACTGCAAATTCCAGGATTCCATAGGATGTTGAAAGTGGAATAATAGTGCTATAACAGTCTAGTATGGAAATGGCCCTGGGCTACATACATGGAACCTAATGACTACCCATGTCAATGGAATGGTGTAGCTACTTCAGGTTTAGTTGAACTTTCAAAATGCTCCCAAGCTGCTGAATCTTATCCTCTTGGATAGCTCAGTCATAGTTCAGACTAAAACCCAGAGCAGATTCACCGCCTTACCGATATGGAAGCCACCACTGCTACCACTGCCAACAACTGTAATGGTCCAACACCTTTTGAAGGACATTAATTCATTGCTTCCACACATTAATAGGTATATAATAAAGAGTTTCTCTGTCATTCTCTCTGATATGCTGAACAAATCCTCATGCTTGATCTCAGAGAGACCAAACCTGGGCCTAAATCCTATTTTTAGTTCTAACTAGAGTTGGCTGATTCAATCAGTGGAATTGACTTACATGATGACTCACCATTCAACAATTGATCGGATGGGTCTGTTCTTAGTTGGAACTAACCATTAGGATTCCAACCTCAGCATGAGGTCTAGTAAGACCCAAACAAAAACTTTAGTGAGACTTGAGAGCCTGATCCAGCAACTACTTCAAGTATTTCCTGAACAAACTCGTAAGAGTTCTTTATTTTTTTGCTCTAGAATGCACATTTAAGAATCAGTTTTAATCAGGCATAATCAGCCCCACCCAGAAACTGCTGATTTTGGTCAATTTTGCATGAACATGATGTGAAACAAATTTTAAGGAGCATATGTGCTACCAGTGAAACTTTTGTCGTATTTGGATATGGAATGAGATAATCAACAACAGCCTGAGAGAAAATTTCTTTGCATTATTATATCTGGCTGGTTAAAAAAAAACAAAAAACAATCGTTCAGTTTCCCACTTAGTTCTAATGTTTTACTGCAGATAATATGATGTCCATTTTTTTCCCTGTCTTTTCTTTTTCAATTGCATCATGTGCTTAGCAGCATCTTAAGATCCTTATTATAGGATTATATGTACCAGGGTAATCATGCAAAAGGAACAATTTCCACTTCCCTAATTTTATCAGTTTATCATCTTTGGGAGGAGACCTGGCACAAATACATACACATACTGAAAACCACATTGAGAGACACCGGAGTGTCTTCAAGTTTATTGCTCTCTTACCAAGAGTGAGCAACTGTAAGACTCTGAGCTCATAAGAGTAACTCTAAACCAGCATACCTCCAATCTGAGGCCCTCCAGATATGCTGGACTACAGTTCTCATCATCGTCAACCAGCATGGTTATCTTGGGGGTGCCAGGTTGGGGTAGATTGCTCTAAGATAGGATTGGTAATCATGTGGCCCTGATGTGTACTGCAACTCCCAGCATTGCTGGCTAAGGCTTCTGGGGGATCACTGCCAAACAACATTTGGAGTGTCACATGATTCTGCTCCCTGCTCTGAGATATACCATATTAAAATGTGTTTTAAATAGGTTAGATTTTATTGTTTTGTTGCTCTTTCAACTGCCAATCTTTCTTGGAAGTGGTGTTATTATGTGCACAAATGGCTGTGTCACCTTCTTGCCCTGGTGAAGGACAGCTTTTTCTGAGAAACAGGCAAATTTGGCCAGGCGTTTCTTGGTTCAAAGGCTAGAGCTTATATTTATTGAATGCAAAAATACAAAAAGATTCTGTTATAACAGGGTGCCGATAGAGATTCGGAACCCTGAACAAAGGCTGGGACATGCTTTTATAATCTGGGATCCTGGTGATCAGGGTGCACACCCACTGCAGCATTTTTCACCAGTCACAGTATTCAGGTAAACATTATACACACCCATTGCAGCCACCCACCCCATATTAGGTAATTGCCCAGAAACTTCTGACCATACAAGAGTAAAGGTCCAGAGACTTCTGACCATGTAAGGAAATCTCCAGAGGGGCAGGTAGTATGAAGTTTCTTCCAATCACAAGTGACCTTCCAAACATGGCCAGATTCCGGTGAGGTGGTAATAGACATGAGTCAGCAGACGGGAGGGGCTGGGGTCTCCTGTGTACATGACAACTCCTTAATCTGTGATGGTGATTGTCTTTCCCCCACTGACAGCTGAATATGTCATTTCTAATTTAAAGTGGAACATTTATGGAAAAATAATGTAATGGGCAATCCTGAGAGACAGAACTGTGTGTGTTACACAGGCTGTCCTACACACCCTAAAGTACGCTGCTGCCCTCAGGTATAATGAAGTATCTCTTCCCATTGCCAGTGTTGGTGGAAGTTTCAAATGACAGTCCAGTCAGTTTCTCTATACCCATCTGAGAGTTCCTACAGATGGTCATTAGTCCCAATAAAAGTTCGGCTATTTTGTTCCTCTGTTGCACACTTTGCAGCAATTTTTTCTCACCTTCACATCTAGTAATGCCATAAATACAAAGTGTTGCATTGTCCTGCAGGAGTTGTGGTTTACTCTGGTGTGAGTAGTCTTTCCTCATCCTCCCCTAAGCAACACATCATCAAGGACTGCCCACAGGTACCACAGGAATTGGAGCAAAGGATCTACCTGAGAAACAATCCCTGCCTGTATCAGAATCTCCTGAGATAGTTTTACAGTTATTTCTTGCCCTGTATTTCAAAAGCTGCAGCTGATCTTGAGACTTAACCAGTAATAAACTGGGACTGGAGGCTAAGTTGTTCAGATAGCAAGACCCACCCACCCTAGTCCCTGCAGGAACAACTCCCACCAAATCCTAAGGCCTTTTACCAGTCCAAATGAGTCTTAAAAGGAGGGAGGAGGATTGGTTTGCCTCAGGAAGCATTAAAACTGGCTTGACACTAAAGTATGTTTAATAGGATTCATTGATAGATGCCTCCTATTAAGAAGTGGAACTGCACTTTCAGAGGTATAAAAGAGAATGAGAAGAATGCTAATTGTCTTTAATTTATCTTGGTTATCTTCTGATAGATACTTCATCACAATGGTGCATTAGTAACCAGTCATGTTTTAGACCACAGGGGTGCCTTGTGGTTTGTGTTCTCTTTTTGGTTAGGACTAATTACACTAATCAAATTGTTTTCTTGGCCTTTATTACAGAGTCTTATACAATTAGTGAATCCAGTTAATTATAAGGGCAGACAAAATTCTTCAGCCTAGTGATTCCTTCTTCTAAACAGATCCAGGTAACCTGACATGAGGGGGAGAACATTTCTGATGTCTAGAGCCTTCTGTCTTTCATTTCTGTTACAAGGTTGTCTACACGAGTGTGTACCTTCTTTGGGCTGCCCTTTTTAATATGCAACAGGCATAGTAAATTTGGGGATTTGTGCCTGACTGAGGATGCTAAGAATAGTACTGGCCCTGGGGCAACTCTTGAATTCCTCAATTTCATTTTTTTTTCCTCCATGAAGATGAATATAACATATTAAAAGAAGATGAGCACTAAATTTTGGAGAATTTCTTGTAAAGTCTTGTTTCATCACATATGAAAGAAAGTTCCTATACCATAGTGCACCATTGTTCCTACCAATCCTAAAACTGACAAATATCATCAAATCCTACAAAGGCATTGCCTGTGAAAGAAAACACTGAACTAACAGAAGAATGTAAGACCTGCCTCACTGCATCAGGCCAAAGGACTATCTAGCCCAACATTCTGTTCCCACCGAGACTGAAGAGATGCTGATCACAATCTCACAAATGGGACATGAATACAACAGCAGCCTCCTGTTCAATTTTCTGATAACTGGCATAAGATATCCCCCACTTTTAGATAGTTCACTTTTCAACATTCTGCTCTTTCAATCAAATGTTAAATATATGGGTTCTGGTTGTAATGGGTTCGAAAGACTGGATCGTCGGAAAATGGTCATGCACTGCTTTTTCTCTCAATCAACTCAGCACCGTCTATTTGAACAAAAAGATGACACTGAGCCGATTGAGAGAAAAAAACCAATACAAGGTCACAAATATTGTAAAAGAGATGAATTGTGCACAATTTCTAAGGCCATTTCCGCACTACACTCTTATAGCGCGATTATTCCACTTTCAACTTATTCCACTTTCAACATCCTATGGAATCCTGGAATCCAGCCAGCCCCTCCCGAAACTGCAAACCCCAGGATTCCATAGGATGTTGAAAGTGGGATAATCGCGCCATAAGAGTGTAGTGCGGAAATGGCCTAAGAGAAACACCATGAATTTCTTAGAAACTGTGCGCAGTGCATCTCTTATACAGTATTTGCAACTATGTTCTGCTGGGTTCCACTTTTTGACAGCACTCTAAGTCCCTAATTTGTTGAATTAGCAAGGACACTTGAATAAAAAGGCTTATTGCTTTTGAATCTGGAGATATCATGTAAATGACTTGAAGTTTGAGTATTAACTTTTCCTTTTGTCTCTCTCTCTCTCTCTGCCACTGGGTTAATTTCTCCCCTTGTACTTCGGAAACCAGGTGCACTATCTCCAGTTTATGATTGGTTTAGCGAAAAGAACCAGACATCTCTGATGTATTAAAAGGCCACAAACAGTTTACACTAGACAAGTGGGACTCTCTTTAAGACAAAGAATCAGTGGTCACAAAATGAATATAAGAACAAGAACACAGAGAAAACACATATTGGATATGAAAAGCAAAAAACAGGAGAGCAGACCACAGGTGATATGGAGACAGATAACATCTGGGGGGGGAACCTAGTACATCTCAGATTACAAGTATATCTTGCCTAATTCATAATGAGACAGAAGATTTTGCAATGAACCTAAATGCCAGCTATGTTCTCTAATAAATATAAATAACAGTATGTGTAGAGTGGAACAATGGTACCATTCATCACATCCAGTTACACTGCTATGCTGTCATGCATTATTTTCATGTGTCAAATGGCCATGAACATTTTACCTGGGCAAAGACAAAATGGTAACAAACTGGATATAAATACCAAAAACATGGAAAAAAACATAAACCAGATATACTTGGTAAGATTCAAAAAATATTCCTAGAAATAGCATTGCTGCAGCCCCCAGAATTACTGTTTGGAGGAAAGCTGGATCATGTGGGCACATGAAATGTTAAACTAGTGTTCATAAAGAAATTTGATTCTATTAATATGGGGCTTAATAGAGAGTACTGTTTCTCTCCATATCTTAAAGATTCAATATAACTTGAAATCGTCTGACTCTTTCGGAAATATAGGACATTTCGTCTTGAGCATATTAAAATGACTTGTGCAGCTTATTTTCTCCCGTTCAGCTCAGCATCTCCAGAAGAAGAGTTGCCTATGAAAAATTATGTCATTTTATGTTGATTCTTGAGGTGTCACTGAACACATTTCTTTGTCTATAGTGGAATAGTTATTGTACCACAGGGCCCTCTTGTGGACCAAATTAAATTCTGTTCTGAGCAAGTTCTATAGGTGATATTTATATGAACCATCAGCTCACTTCATGAACTGTTTTACTTATAAACAACTTTTCAGTATTTTGAGGCGGGGGCAGAATACAGGAAGAAACAAACAAAACTGGAAACTGTTTCATGCTTGTCTACATTATCCTCTCAAAGCATGTTCACAGATGTTACTGAAATAGTTACAACAACTACTTTTAAAAAGTTTGCACAAAGATGAAATATCTCCAGCAATATTCAATCAAATTATTTATGGAGCTCTGTATTGTAAAAACAAGTGCAGACACTAACAGAACCTTTGGCTTCTGCTCTCTGCTTTAACTTTTGCTGGGCATTTTCTTTCTTCTTTTCAGTACTCTCTGCCACTTAGACTTGTGTCCATTCTATCCTTCCTGCTTTGAGATTGTCCAACTTTTTGTTGTTGTGTGCCCTCAAGCTATTTTTGACTTACAGTGACTCTAAGGTGAACCTATAAGTTGTTGGTTATTACCTTTAAAGCCCGTCATGGCTTGGGGCCAGCCTACCTGCGGGATCGCCTTCACCCATATAATCCGCCCGCACATTAAGGTCCTCTGGGAGGAATCTACTGCAGCCGATCAGAACTAGGTTGGCTGCAGTTACCCAGAGGACCTTTTCTTCTATCGCTCCCAAGTTATGGAATGGCCTGCCAGAGGAGACCTGGCATATTACCAGTCTTGACTGCTTTAAAAAAGCAGTCAAGACTGATCTCTTCTGATGGGCCTTCCAAGACTAGCATTTCCATCGCCTCCCATCAATTGTTTTGCTATTTTGTTCATAGTTAATTGATTGACTGTTAATTGTTGTGTGTTTTAAGAGCTTGGGTTAGTTGGGTTGGTGGGTGGGGAGGATTGGGTATGTTTTTAATGTCTTTTAATGTATTTCATGTATTTCATGTTGTTCACCGCCTCGATCCATGTGGAGAGGCAGAATAGGAATTATTATTATTATTAGGAGGTTTTCTTGGCAAGATTTGTTCAGAAGGAGTTTGCCTTTGCCTTCCTCTGTGTGTCTAAAAAGTTAGAACCGCATTGCAAAAGGAGTTGAGTTATCTCTCATGAAATTACAGCTATAATATAATGTAGTTAATGCCTTTGTCATCAGAAAAAGGAATCAATAACAAAAACTAGTTGTTTGCAATTGGTTATTTCCATGTTTTGAATTTTGTCAGTGGTCAAAAAGATCTCAACAAAAGCAAGACTAGGGGCCCAAATGATTCAGAGCTTCTTCGCCATGAATAGGTATCCTTGGGCCAGTCATATTCTTTCTCCACCTGAGCTACCTCACAAGGTTGTTGTGAGGTGGGAAGGGTCAGAGCCATTTACACTACCTTGAGCTCATTGGAGAAAAGGTGGGATATTAATAGAGCAAATCAGAAGCAGTTGTCAAACAACAACCAAGACCCTCATATCTGTTGATACAACTTGTGTAGGAATTGCAGTTGGAGTGTTTCTTACCCAAAAAAGAAGTCACTACATGGCACCTTCTTTTCAGAAGCCAGCTCATTAATTCCCTTTTCACTTTCCTTGGACGTTTGAGAAGATGAACAAAGGCCCTCTGACATTCAGCAGGTGAGAATCAGTGGTTCTAAGAAGCTAGGTCTCTATATAATGGCTATTTGTTCCCAAAGCTCCTGCTATAGTTTATCAGTGAAAATGAGAAAGAAACCTATTTAGAACACTAATGACTTGCAACAAAGCACATCAGACTAATTAAAATGAGAACAAACTATTTCTCCATTTGCTTTACAAAGGAAACACTGACATATATCTTCAGGAGGTGGTAGAAATTCTCTCTCATTAGAAGAGGGAAAGTGATTTGGAATGCAAGCTGACTTGTCCTAATTTAACCGAGCATTGGTGTGCACTGGCTTCCAGATCAATGAAGCAGTGTGTCTGCTCCAGATGTTAGTCTGAAGTTTGAAGACAAGTATCTAAAAAGTTATTAAAACAAATGCGGTTTCCCACCTCTAAGTCAGCTAATCTGTATCTGTCTGTTGGCCCTCTTGTCACCTCCTGGTCTTCTGAACTCACAACTCATGAGCAATGGTATAGGCCAAACAATCACAGTTAGCATCAGCATTCCATGTAAGCACTATTTAATCTTGGAATCTCAGGTATTTATATGGGGGAATAAGCAGGCTCTTTATTATTCTTTTAGTCTATTTCATTATAATGATAGTTATACAGATATACACTCCCCTTCAACATGAACATAGACACCATCATCTAGGCATGTAGCTTACTGTTAACTTTACCTTACATGTAAGGCATTATACATCTCACTTCACTGCCAGATTCTTTCATGTTCATCTTAGCAGCTTTCACTAAGGGGCATTATACTTTGATCTCACATATGTAAAGAAACTTGTACATGTCCTCTGTGTGTGTCAAACCCCCAAGCATTCAGTGATGTAGACTCAAGTCAATGGACTCCGACTCAAGTCGAACTTAAGTCGCTTCAGTGACTCAACTTGGACTTGACTCAGCAATAAATGATGCACTTACTCGACTTGACTCAAGACTTGTATATTTTGGTGACTGACTTGCTGACTTTGGTTCAGTTAACATAACACGTTCATCCAGAAACCTTATAACTTTGAACAAAAGTTCCATCCCTTTTTGGCTACTGGTCACATAACAATCTGTCTCAAACCCAAAGTGTGGGTGCATTTATCAGAGGGGAATAGCAAACAGGTTAGGCAATGGGCTTGAGGTGGGCTTGAAGTTTGCTCAGCAGCTGCATATCAGAGGAGCCTTCTAAAACTTTTCCTAAGAGCAGAAGACAAGACTAACCCCCAGAGTGCAGTGTACATTTCTCAAAGGGGAATAGCAAATAAGTTAGGCAACAGGCTTGAGGAAGAAGGATCCTTCCTTCTAAAGCTTTTGAAGCTTCAGTAATGGGGAGCAAGAAGGATCCTATTCCTCACTTCTGTAGATGCAGATGGCAAAATCGCAAATGTGGAGGGCCAACTCTGGTTAAATTGTTAAAACTGACTTTATTTGACTCTGTCCAGAAATTATGGAATATAGGTTGGGATATGAAGTTGAGTTGAGACTTGACTTGAAAGTATCTCCAAGGACTTGAGACTTGACTTGAGACTTGGAGTAAAAGACTTAAATACCTTACTGTAGGCATCCATGGAACCTAATTTTCCATTGCCATTGCTGCACCTAGGAATACCTCTTTTATTTACATAGTAGGCATTCATTATAATGGATATTTCTATTCAGTTAAGAATTTCATCATAGATTATTTTATAGCAAAAGTTCTCCCTTCCTCTCTCTTACCAGCATTTTCTGGTTATTTATCAACCAAGAACCAGTGTTATCATCATTGGAAATGTTATGAACAGCTGTGCTCATGCAGAAGGTTGACTCTCATCAGCTCAATCCTCATATCTCAAGAGCTGGCTTTATAGTATCTTCACCTTCTATCTGCCCAGTCAAAGACAGATACTCACTAGTCCCCAGTTATGTAAACAATTCCCATCCAAGCATAAATGAAATCTTACTGATCTATAGAAGAAGATGGAGGATTTAAGCTTTCTCTATAGCAGGGCGCTGCAGGGAAAGAAGTGACAACAGCTTTTTTACCAACTGGGGGTAAGCTCCGGTTGCCAGTTATCTTCCCAGATCAAGGGAAAAGTCAAAGGGGATTGCCCACAAGGGCCTCCTAACCCAGCAGTAGCCACAGAAACTATAAGAAGTGGTTGGCAAAACTGCTGAGGGGAGGCTTGGATTTCATCATGTCCTACCATCATCTGTGCACCTGAAATACTGGAAAGAAGTGCTTTGAGGACACTGGACTCAAAAACTTCTCTTTCTTTACTCAATTTCTGGTTTACAGATTTTGCTTATTAACATTTGAGATTAAAGGATTCTTGGACCCAGCTGTGATACTTTGCCTGAGTAAACTGCCTTCTTTTTGAAACCAGACCAAAAAGTTTAACTAGAATTGGAAATGGTAACATTTGCAACAAATAAAGGGCTAGCAATAACAACATTTGAAAGATTTATTCATTTTTTTATATTGGGTTTAATTAATTTAGACTTATTAATTCAGATTTATTAATTTTGGATTACAAGATGGAGACTTTGTGAGAAACTGTATATGTTTTGTTAAAAGGAGGCATCGGATTGGACAAAACTAAAAAATTGATAAGTCCGGTTACTGCCTGCCAGGCACTTTAGTGGAGGATGTGGAGAAATGTTTGTGTTTCAAGAAAGGAAGAGAGGCACCCTTTTATGCACAACAGAGTCAGCTTTTTATCAACTAGTGCTTGGTGAACTGAGAGAAGTAAGAGGAACATTAAATTTCTTGGCAAAGTCCTTTAGAGATGAGATTGGGTTATTAAAAGACAATTAATGTTCTGAATGATCTGAGAAGCATGAAAAGGAAGAGATGAACCAACTACCTCAGGATCTGGAGGTGAGAGAATGGCAAGATATATTGTTAGAGAAGGGGGTGGAAAATGGAGAAAATCATGCAATGATGACAGCAGACAAGGAACCTAAAACTATACTACAGGAGAACGAATGGAGAGATGGGGAAGACTACATAACCTCAGCATTAGATGAAGAGGAAGAGTTCAGTAAACAAGTGGATGAAGATCAGATTATTATGACTGAGAGCATTGCAAGTAAAAAAAAATATGAATGAAAATGCAGATGTGGTGATGAAAGAGATTAGGGATGAGATTGAAGGAAAATATCAGCAATTCATCTGGGAAGAGCTTGAAATCAGGAGAAGAGAGGGATGTGGAAAACCGTATCTAAAGTATGTATCACTGAATGTGAGGCATTTGCCTCAATCTGTATTCTGCCATTTTAAAAAAAATACGTGTTCAGATTAAGGTTTAACCTAGATTAAAATGGGCTTAAATGGTCTAATTAAATAACCTTGATATAGGATTGTCTTTTTTTTACACGAGTTCTAAAAATGATTAATACATGTATTTTACTCTTAAATTTAAAAGGAGAAAAGAATTATTGATTTAACAAAGCATATGAAGTTTAACGTTGGGGTTACAAAGGTATCAAAGCAATGGTATCAGAGTGATGGGTGATGGATGTGTTAAATCATTAAATTTAATGTTTTGATATTAAATTTTAAGATTATTTGAATTTTAAAGAATAAAGGACTGTTTCTGTTCAAACAGAATGCAATTATTATTATTATTATTATTATTATTATTATTATTATTGGATAGGTATTGGAGAACTAAACTTTTATTAACTTTCTGTAAGATAAATATTTAGTATTGTAAGTCTTTTTTATATGTGTATTAATTAAATTGACAAATTATAAAAAGAAAAGTATCTTTGTTTCCTGTTATATGTTTTTTAAGATGGAGGAGGTGTTACAGCCCCACGCACTCCCCAAGATTGATATGGTTTAATTGCAACTTTTATTTAATTGTCAACTACATTAACTGGCATTGATATAAAATGGAACCTGAAGTGACTGGAAGGTCAAGCTGAACACAGGAAAATTACTGACTGTAAATGTGAGATGGCAAGGCAGGTCAACCCACAACCCCTCTGGGCACAACTGAAGTCATTGTCAGCCAGATTGCAAGGCAATTCTGAAGACAATAGGCTTATGCTAAAGCTGGACATCTGTGTGTGAAAAAGGGAAGCTCCCACCAAGCTGTGATTGTTCTTATGTTGTTCTCCTCTGTCATGTGGAGGTACTGGCATTGTGGGTAGATCCCTGAGTCACCCACAATTTGGGGTAATAAGGTTTCATCAGGATATGGGTATAGCAGCTGAATTGGAAGTCACTTTTACTCTTTCTTGTTATTCTTTTTTACTTTTTGTATTTTTTAGTTTTTTATATTTTTTCTTTATTCTTTTTATTCTTTCTTTTTCTCGTTCTTTCCCTGTCTTTTATACAGAATGTACAGTATAACCTATGTTGCTGTGACAGCAATCTCTTACCGTGTAGATTGTTTATTAAGTTTTTATGCTGTATTATATAGTCTTAAAATACTTTTTAAAAAAGAAATGAGGTGTTATTTGCCCTCAACCAGTGACTCATCACTTAGATGCTACTGTTTACTGGCTGCCTGACATCAGATTACATCAGCCATCAGATATCAGTAATCTTTTCATAAAAATATAATACATTTTCCAAGGTTCAGTATATGTCTGCTGTTTATTGCATTCTCTCAGGCTATTTCCACAATTTTGCACTTTGTTTATAGTTAGGTTGGTTTCATGCCTGGAACTAGCCTGTGCACTCACTCTTAACATTACATAACACATGAATATTCCTGCTGTATATTTTAGACAGACACACTTTACTATTCAGGTTTCAGGGGCTTACATTTTGCAAAATATAATACCAAATCAGTACTCAGACTATGACACTACCCAAAGTGCTGAAGCTATTTGGATGCTTCCCAACCAGCTTCCTGTCTTGTCTCCACTTCCAAAGCACCCACTGTGTCATGAGTGAGTAAGGTCCCTTTCCTAGTACACCACACCCCATAAATGCCCCCTGTCTCAGGTGTAGTGAAGAGCCTCAATCAATTGCTTGTAGTGAAATAAGATTCAACTTCTAACCTTTCCAGCTTCTGTACAATACGATGGGAGTCAGCACCATTTTGTCCTCTGCCTCAGGCAGTGTCAGAGTTCAACTCCCTGCCTGTGCCTTTCTGTCAGCAAGGGAAGGAAGGCAATAGTACTTGTCCAAGAGGAGGAGGCAATGGGGGATTGTCCAATGCAAACAATCAAGGAGAAACGCTGAGCCGAGCCAAAGTCAAGATCAAATCCAAAGATCCAGAATGCTGAAGGTCAGCCCAAAAAGAGAGCCAGAACACAAGAGTTGTGGGCTTGAGTACCAATTTGCTACAAGCAAACAGCAAGCCATGCCAACTGACTTATATGCAGACAAAAACAGGTGTTACTCATCATTGTTCTGTTTACTCAACCTTGCCCAAACAGCTTCCCTCTGAACTGCTCATTTCAATCTCCTCTGTGATTGGAGACTGGGGGGCAAAGGTGGATCTAATTCCTCTAAATCATTGCTGGTCCCCTCACCCATTGGCGTTGTGTTTCCAAGATAGTTTGGTCTATCACTGGCTCTGTTTCTGGCACAATTAATTGCTCATTGACCTCAGAGCCATCATCTGTCACAGGCAGCAAGGACTGGCCCTGGTAGGATACAACATTTACCATACCTCACCACAACAATGCTGCCTACTCCTCATGATGGCTGCTAATAACTCAACCTGATTTCTCTCAAGTTACTCCATTTGCACAAGGGTTTTCTGAAAAAGCATGATATCATTTATCCAGACCTTGGAATGGTTTCTTTTGGGGAGTAAAAGTCCCAGAATCCCACAGCCAGCATACCCCAAATAGATGAAGAATTCTGAGATTTCTGATCCAAAACGTAGCTTTTCCCAGCTCAGAAGTTAACTTCAGCTCCTTAATCTTTCATGTTGGCAGAGGATGCCTATTCTGTACCCATCCTGGGCAAAGGCTAATGACTTTGAGAATATGGGATTTCATTTGCAACATTTTAAATATGCAGACACATATGAATCCCATGGCAGCCATTTTATAGTTAGCCACATACGGAGAGCAGTGAGTTTGTGACTAGCCACAGCAACCATTTTATGGTGGCACCCTCAACACTTTTTTGCAAAATGCCAAGTATTTCCACAGGCCCATAAATGTTGGAGACTTCCATTCTAGCATAAAGAAAGTTCCCTTCTCCTCAAATTCCTTTTCTTTCCCAATCCTATTCCTTTTTCATTTCCATAGGACCAGCATACCTCTGAAACACTTGCTGGAGAACAGAAGTAGAAGGGTAATTGCAATCATGTTCGACTAGTGGACTTCACATAGGTATCTGGTAGACATCCTGTAGGAAATGAGAAGCTGGTGTTAGGCATAGTCAGAGAAGATTGTGAAAGTGAGAGATCATTTCTGCACATTCTACATAAGCTAGTGGCCAAGATCCTACATCACACACATGGTTACAAATACTGAACTACTTATTGTCTCCTGATCTGACTCCCCAAACCTACCTTATCAGCCAGAAGCCACATCAAGTGATGGAGGTCTGTTCTGCAATGAAGCATGATGACATTTCCAGCCCCTTCTCTCCAGTGCTCTGTGGTGGTATGAGGAGCTGCAACAGGGGTCCTGCTTCTGATTGTTGCACCACAGATTGCTGGTGGGAGGGGGCTGGAAACATCACCCTACTGTGCCCCGACCACAAGCTGAACAGACCTCCATCTCTCGGCGTGGACTGCTGTCTATTAAGGTGGATTGGAGCAGGCATTTGCAATTGTGGCAATAGTTCCAGCTGCCCTGTGCCAGCAGCCAGCCAGGGCTTCCAGCTCTCTAAGTAGAATCTGTTATCAGCAGCCACAAGCAAAGTTTGTAACAGTAAGTTACCAGCCATTGTTTTGCAGTTCAAGTCCATAGGAAACCCAGAATGACAGTCCAGCAGCAAAGTCTGTACACTAGGCAAGGGTCAAGGTCTCCAAGAACATGAGTAAGGGCATGCTGCTTCTCATAACATCAGTTGTCTGCAATGGCTTCTTCCCATCTGATTCCCCGTTGATGTAAGCTAACAGCCTTCCCCAGGTGTTTGCCTAACTGATGTGTCCTTACTATATAAACACTCCAAATTTCCTGGGCTCTCCCTTTTTTGCCTACACTGGCTGCCGTAAGTATCGTCCCTTTCATGTCTCTGTGTTATGGCTGTTGGGAAGGGTCCTGGCTGGGTGTTGAGATGGGGGCATGACACCATAATTGTGAACTTGAATACCAAGCAATTATGAATGCCTGAGTCTAGTTTATGCATTCATAACTGCTCAACACAAATACCAGCTAATGTCTGTAAAATACACATTCATGTATAGCTAAAGCAGTCAGATCATCCAGCCCTTGAAATGGTGAATGGTTATCTTTGTCTCCTTGGGGTATAAGTCTTTTTGCAACTGTAAAAGCATGCAGGATCCAACAGGGATGATCCTCAATTAAATTCCACATCACAGGAAAAATCTGGAGTTTTAAGAGTGAACCCCTGGACCTGTATTGATGAATCTGTCAGTTTCTGTTTTTCCCACAGCCTTCTTATCCCATATGGGGAAAAGAAGTGAATTTTAAAAAATCTTATCACAAGCTAAATGAATGGAAATCCTCATCTGTCTGTGGTTGAGGTCTTCAATTGCCTAGCAATCAAAACATATCACCTATACAAATACCCCATCACAACTGTTTAATTTCTTCTTTCTCTAAGATGTGAGAAATAATATAGTCGTTATTAGAGGAAAAAATGACATACTCACTTTCTTCTAGCCCATTGGAGCTGCATGTATGACAAATAATTACCTCTGTCTTTTCATAAACAAAATGAACCAAGTGTAAAAACTACAGAATGGCAGTGGTATCAAGCATCTTTTGTGAACTAGGAGGCCTGTGTTAGCTTAAAGGTGACCATTAACCATTTCCCTGAGAGACATGCAGCAAGCATTTTAAGAACAAAAAGTCTTCAGTAAAATGGCTTTTTCTCCAATGTTTTGTTTTCTTCATGGTACCATTGCAGTTCAACAAGAGATCCAGCAGGTGGCATCACTCACACTCACATTAATTCCACTGGTTGCTGTTCAAAGGAAAGTGTATCATTACCATTGTGATGCAATCAAGTGAATTTGGACCCTGGATTTAAAGGCAGAGGAGGGCAGGCGTTAGACAGCTGTGTGTATTACTTCAGTTGTTAAATATGCAGTGAACACTCCTCTATATCCCTTATGCCATGTTTTCCAGCTGTTTCTACCTTCCCATTATGTTAGAGCAGAATAAACACCACTTCAGAAAAAGGAGAAAGAAATACACTGAGCATGTATAGTTTTGAATCCTACACTCACTTAAATCGTAACACTATCATGACAAGAGGAATAAAATGGTGTTTGACTCTGCTGCTAAACACATTAATTTGGGATTAAGCATGATTTTGTCAGAATAACGTGCACTGAGAGCCAGAGTGGTGTAATGGTAAGCATGTCAGACTATGGCTGTTTCTGCACTTATAGTGCTATTATTCCACTTTCAACGCTGGCAGGCCCCTCCCAAAACTGCAAACCCCAGGATTCCATAAGACGTTGAAAGTGGAATAATAGCGCTATAACAGTCCAGTGCAGAAATGGCCTATGACACTGGAGAACAAGGTTCAGTTCCCGGTTTGGTCACGGAAACCCTGTTACCCTGATTTCTGGGGGTCCCATGAGGGACACCTAAATGCTCTTCAAATTATAAGTTGGGGAATTAGTCAAAGAGCACAAGTTAGCAATTTGAGAGGCAGGGCAATGGAGCAAGATCTTTTACCCAGTGTCTGGGGTCAGGCCGATTCAAGGAGCCAACAGATGTGAAATAATAATTGTTGTTTTTATTAAAATACAATCAAACAAGTGTATGCAACACACTCACAGAGATAACTAGAGAAATAAAGATTGAAGCTGGATAGAGGGGTTTTGAGAGGAGGTTTTTGGTATGGGAAATACTGCACCTGTCCTGAAGCCCAGGTAGTCTGAAGATAGAGTTTGTGGATATGAAGGTTCTCAATACGTGGGACTGAGGGGAAGGCTCACCAAGCAAAGCGGCAGCAAGGCTGGATGGAAGTCAGGAGCGATCCAAGGAAGCTCTCAAAGTCAGGGGTTTTTATAGGGGAAAATGTGACCGTAGGCTAGTCCTTACTTGGGGAAAACAATGAGTTTTGGGCTGGAGACAAAGCCTCTGAAAAGTCAGAATTTAGCGTGTTTGAGTTAAGGCCAAATTGTCAGTAGGGTAGCCAGTATGCAAACGCGGAGTGCTTGACACTTGAGTATTCGGCTCGTCAAGCTGCCTGCTCGGGGTAGGGAGTTCTTTGTAAGTAGCGTGCATACATAATGAGGGTACTTGCTGACAGGTCTCTTGAAGTGGCAGTTTGGCTATTTCTGGCTAGCTTGTATTTGTTTTGAATATTCCAGCGATTAGCGACTGAGCCTGTTTGCATGCTTGTCCAGGGCCTCGCAAGCATGTGGGAAGGAATAGGTAAGGAAGGCCAAATTATTGATATCAAAATGATATCTGGTATCCACCCAAGTCTGGCTAGAAACTGCGGTAATAACCCACTGGGTGACCTTGGGGACGTGACATCACACACTCTCACTCCCCAGGAAAATCCTTCGATAGAGTCGCCATAAGTTGAAAATGACTTCAAGGCACACAACAACAACAGCATGCTTTACTTTCTTTCTCAGTTCTGTTCTGATATTAAAACAATTGGCTGAGACCCTGTATTGTCAGACATAACTCCAATGACAGCATTCCATTGTCACAGCTAGGTCTGAAAATGCCACCCTCCGAAAAACAGTCTCTTAAGCCAGGCATCACCCCAGCTGAAGGGTCTCTGAAGCCTTCAGATCAGGAGATCAGGGAGTTGGGAAATGATATCTGCAGCACTCCTCTGAGTGGCAGGGCCCACTGAGGGAAACATTTGCACCAGGACCCTGAGGGATTCTCCAGCTGCCTATTCTCAATGGGACCTGTGGCCAGAACACTGCTGCAGGCATCCTTTCTTGATATCCCACTCTGCAGTGCCTTAGAAACCTGTCAGTTTTATGGGGTTATGTTTGGTTGTTAACAACCATAAACACATATCCCAAAAGTTACAAAATAGTTAAGTTTGGTTTACGGTGTTGTTGCTCCTGAACAGGATGTCAGCCAAATAACTAAAAGAGACAATGGTTTAAATTCTGTTATTAGTTCCAACCACAGTAGAGCCATTGAATTAATAGGAATTATCTATGTGTTGACTTGCTATTCAACAGTTCATTCAATGGGTCTCATCTAGTTGGAAATAACCAACAAGATTAAAGCCAGTATCTTCAAAAGGATGGTGTGGTGTAATGTTACATTAGGAGATATCTCTGTTCTATCTAATTTAAAATAATATAATGACATAGTTGGAATGTACTCCAAGGGCCACCTAGTTTACCCCCCTGCCACACAGGACTACACAGCTAAAGCGCTCCCAAAAGATGGCCATCCACAGTCTGTTTAAAGATCTTCTAAGAAAGAGACTCCACTACCATCACCATCCCCAAGGCAGTCTATTCCACTGTTGAACAGTTCTTGCAGTAAAGATGTTCTTCCTAATGCTTAGGCGGGATCCTTTTTCTTGCAACCCTAATCTATTGGTTCTAGCAGCCAGAGCAGCAGCAAACAAGCTTGCTCTGTCTTCTGTTGTTGTTATATTTATACCACACTTTTTCCCCCAAAATTGGGACTCAAAGCACCTCACAATTTAAAAAGATACAATTAGATACAATTTAAAACATACTAAATGTTAAATTAGAATTAAACTATTTACAGTAACACTTTAGTAAAGAATCAAAATACAGTTTAAAAGAACAGAAAGCTTTTAAAAACAATGATTAAAACAATACAGCAACCCCTAGCCCGTTCTTTAAAAACTTGCTGTTTTAAAATCCTGTCAGAATAAAAAAGGAAGTTCCAGACTCTACAGGCAGCCATTGAAATGGCTCCCTTGTAATTCCCACTAACTGTGTTTGTCTTCACATCCCTTCAGATATTTAAACATGAGTATCTTCTCACCTCTCAGGCTTCTCTTTTCCAGGTTAACTATGCCCAGCTCCCTAAGCCATTCTTTAACATAAAAACACTTTTTTCCTTTTCTCCCATGCAAGCAAAATCAAATGTGGGACCCTGATTCTCATTCACTGATTTATTCACTACATATTTGCATCATGTTCTGTTTCTAGAGAAATAAATCCTTGTGAGATCTCAGAGATCTCACAGAAAATAAAACAGCATTAAGCAATTGCAAAACAGGATGGAAACTGAGCAACTTATAAAACACATTATGACCTCCCAAAGCCTTTTATGTAGCCCTTGAAGCCTTCCTCCATGGAGGGGGACAGAATGTCTAAAAAATGCAGAATTGTGCCTCCAAAGACTTCCATGGGCAGGCAATTATCATATTAAATTCTTATTTTAGCATTCAGAACACTCAGTTCTTTTATGATTTCATCCAAACACATGGGTACAGCCTAAGGCAGACAAATGGCAGAGGTGTTGGAAAGTGGCTCAAGTGCATCCCCACCAGACTGTCTGCATTGGCCCACAGTTGAAAAAAAAATCTACAACCCATTAGGAAAGTCTCACATGCTGTGATCACTGGGTTGCACTTATCTTTCTAATTTGTTCCCACCAATGTCCTGGGCTTGGCAGCATGCCAAGGTGCCTCAGCTGCCTAATTAGTTAGATAATGGCAGCTCTGTGAAACAGCCTGGGGCCGAAGTAAACTCTCAGTAAAACACAACAACAGTCCAGAAAGGGAGTAGTCCAAATGCCAAACCAATAATCTGAGTCCAAAGTACACAAGTAGAGAAGGATCACTGTGGCCACCAACCACCAATAGCCGTCAGTAGTTTCCAGCAACCTTCTATTGTTGAGGCCTCTGATTATATAGCCTCCTCATCCTGGCCAGTTGTGTCCTAATTAACAAACCCTTCCCATATAAGTACTGCCTTTTCATGTTTCTGGGGTGTGGCTGCTGGGAAGTGACCTGTGTGGGTCCTGGGGCAAGGACATGACAACCAAGTCTGTAGGGAAGCAAGCAGAATTCTTGTAATGAAATAGAAAAGGCTACATAATAAATGTCACTTACAGAAAAGACAAGGGTTTTCCAAACAGATTTATTCTTCACCCACATGTACAAAATGGAACAAGAGCATGGGTGTTGTATTCACTGTAGGTCTAGGTCAGACATAGGCAATTATGTGACCAGTGGACTATGCATTATCTCATGTTCCCTTCTGTTTAGTGGTGGATGATGGCTTCCATTGTCAGTAAGAAGGTCAATCTGCTCTGAGTTTTAATCTGAATTTAAAGAAGAGGTCCAAAGTGCCGAACCAATTTTGGGGTAGAACTCAGCACCTTGGATAGCTCCTTTAAATTCAGGCATAGGCTGGCTTCCTTTTAAGGACATACATATGCATATGTTTCTCTGATGTGTGCATATCTCTTACATTTAGGTTCATATGTAGATCTACTACACTAGGCTGAGCAATTCAGGATTAAGACTCATTGCCCATTGGCATGAAAACCACCAGTCACCACTTCTGCTGCTGTTTTTGAATTTGGTGTATCAAAATATTCTGGAATTTAACTTTAAAACGGGGCACTTAGGGACTGTGAACTTTCTTTATAAATCAAATCACACTCCCAGAATTGCAGTTTGATACAAAAACAAGTTGCACACTCCTGTATGCCTTGTTTTTAAGTGAAATCATAGGGGAAGGTTCCCACCATTGCTGCAATACAAATATTGGCTGGTGTGGAAGGTGAGGTTTGGGTGCAGCCTTCTGCTGGATGCAGGGGAAGTCAAAGTAGCAACACCCGTGCACCAGAAGTTGCCCATCATCATTTGTCTGAGTAGCTGCACAATGCAATCATATCCATGTTTACCCAGAAGTAAGACTCACTGTTAGAAAACCAGCAGAGTATAGTGGTTTGAATGTTGAACTATGATTCTGGAGACCAGGGTCTGAATCCCTGAATCAGCCATGGAAACCACTGGGTGACCTTAGACAAGTCATACTCTCTCAGCCTCAGAGGCAGGCAAGAGCAAACACTGTCTGAGACAATCTTGCAAAGAAAATTCTGTTAAAACCCCACCTTAGAGTCATCGTGAATCAGAAAGTGCTTAAAGGCACACAACAACAGAAACCCACTGTTAGAATGATGTTTCCTTCATAGTAGATAAGTTTAGGACTACAGCATTAATATCTCTGCAGCTGGCTTCTGTTCATGTTTACTTGAAAATAAGTTCCATGATTTAAAACTGCATATTCAGTCAGTCATTTATATTGCATCCTGCTTCACAAGACCTGAGGGTGAGATAGCATCAGTAAAGCACCTTAAAACAATTCAGAAAAAATAATAATAATTTAATACAGGCAGCCCTATATTGTGGATGCAGGACGTCCACAAAAGTGGGGAAATCACAAATATCAAAATCTGTCTGTCTGTCTATCTGTCTGTAGGAAGGGGGGCAAGACATGGTGGGGACAAGAGACAGCCAAAATCCAAACAGGGTCACCCATCTCCTTTCTTGGATGTGGGTGGAGGCATCAGGAGAGGGTTTGTGATGCTGAGAAACTGGGCTGCAAACTGTTCTTAGATGACCAGGCAGCTGCTGGTGGATGACCAGAGGTAGTTTTTTTAAGGGCTGCACAGCCTGATCAACGCTTCTGAAAGGGAAGGTTTCCCTGGAGAAGAAATGGCTGAGGTGAGGGTCAGGGGTTGGAGAAATTTGCAAATAATCAAATCCACAGAAGTCAGACCCACAAATGTGGAGAGCTAACTCCATATGCTTGTACAAAACCTCGACAGTTTAGTCAAACCAAGATCTTTGGTCTCCCGAGCAATGCTCGACACTGAAATTAAGTCAACATCTGGCCTTCAAGGAATTGCAGCCTTAGCCATGTATTCCACAACCCCTTTAATCCAGGGCTCTTAGACCTGATACCAATTTAGTCTAGGACACTAGGAGTCAAACCAGATGATATACTCAGCACACTTTGCAGAGATGTTCTCTCGGGTAATTAAAGATATCTGTTCCTCATAGTACGTTGTTTTCCACACCCATGCATCTTGCATTTAGCATACTTTCTTTTGTGATTTGTCACTGGATGATAAACATTGGGCTTAATTTGCAAATCTGATTACTGAGGTACATATCTCTAAGGAAATCATAGGGAATATGAATTCCTCTTAACATCTAGTTTGATCTTCAAGAGGATTTTGAATCTTCTTTCATAAATCTTCACTTAATGAAAGAAGTGCAAAAAGGGAAACATATTATACAATCCTTTTAAATTGGTTTTATTATTCCATGAAGGGTGCAAGAAAGAAGAACCATATATTTCTTCCCAGTATTGCTGGTGATGTTGAAGACTGCAAGCACATCAATAAACAGAGGACATATTCCCAATTAATGACTAACAGGGGTTGTTGGTTTCCATTATAAATTATCTATAAGACTTTGAAAGGTATTAGCAACATGGAAATTCAGGCACACTAAGGAGGAAAAAGTAAATATATTGGATTGGGAGTGTTATTATCGTACTGATTTCTTGTAATGCCCAGTCTGCAGGAGCATTATAGGTGAAGAAACAATTGGAAAGATCTGCCAATCCAAGTCCTACAAAGAATAGCCTTAGCATCCCAAGATCTGACTGGTCCACTGATATGGAGTTTGTAATCAGTAATAAAGCAATGTCATCTCTTTGGAAGTGTCTGAGTGATATGGAGGCAGGGGGTTCTTTGCAATTCACCAGGGAATAACTGAGACACTCACTTGGTGGGCACCTACCAGTTGATGGCTGGCATCCTGCTAGTGACATATGCAAGTTTCCTTTATGCCCGTGCATGTTCTTTTTTAGGCTTTGGAAGCTGGTATTCCCTTCTTCCTTCTACAGTACCCAAAGTCCCCCTGACTTACTCAACAGCCTCAGAAGCCCACACAAAACCGTTCCATTCCTTATGTGGAGTGGGTATGATCAGAGAAGCTCTAGCTATGTCCTTATAGCCAGTGTGAAATTATTACAGGACCACTAAGACCACCAGAGGACACCAGTGGATATTAGTGCTGATGTAACTATTTCATGGATGGCTACAGGGACATAGTCAGATACTTCTCCAAGCTGCCTGTTCCTACAAAGAGTAGAAATGCTGTGCTAAGGGAAGGGGGATCAGAGGGTATAGAGTAAGTCACACAACAACAATTGCCTTGCATTGCATTGTATAGCAGTGCATTGCTTTGCATTGGCTGGAATCTTGTTGGTGTCTTACACAAGTGTTAAGTTCTGCTGTGTAAGCAGTTGGATATTTTTGTCATTGCACATGGAGATGCATTGTTCATAGATGCAAAATGCACATGGATGTACATTATGCTGCACATGCATCCACATTTGATTGTGCATCTAGTATGCTAGTCCAGTTGTGCAATATTGCTACTCAACATAGGGTTAACTCTGCATGCAGAGATCTATGCTACACAGCCCCAACATAGGATGTCAGTCATTATTACAAGTATTGTTCATAGCATTTTTGCCCCACTTTTTAGCTGAAAACTTTCCAAAATTCTAGATTAAGAAAATTCTAGATTAAGAAAAGAAAGGCTAGTGTGATGTACTGGCTAGCTTTGAGTGCAAATAATTAGGCCGTAGAGGTTTCAAAGCTTTACTCAGGAACATAAGAGCAGTAACAGCACACTTTGGCAACTGCCAGGACTAAAGACATGGTGAATTTGCAGCACCTTATAAGCTGTAACATTTCAAATTCATGCATGCTAGTATTCCATTTGATTTGATATCCTATTTGATTTGATTTAATAATCATAACAACTCTTTTCCCAGGCTCTTCCATCCCCTCCCATTTTCTCATTCAGTCTATTAATAATTTGACCTTGCAGCCAAGTCTGTCTGCCTGCACCTATACCCTTATCATAATTTGATACAATAACATTTCCCAGCACACTCTTTCCAGCCAATATCATCATCCCCTCCCATCACAGTAAAGCCCACTAAAGCAAGGTGACTATCTAAAAGCTAGGCAGAAAAAGTAAAGCCAACCTGACAACTGGGCTAGCTCCCCTCCTCCCACATCCTTCCAATAGAAAGCAAAGATCTTTAAGTTCAGCGGACATCAGTTACTGTTTTAGTGAGGGACACTACATAGTAGTGACACTTAGCAGGCATGTCAAGATTTTCAAAGAGAGAGTTCATGAATCATAAACAGGGATCGCAATCCTGTATGCCTCAGAGTAGTGTAGTAGTTCTGCATGTAGACTTACACTAGGCTGAGCCATATACCACTCTCCCTGGGCTTACTGTACAGCCTTGGAAGCCCCCACTCCACCCCCTGCCTCCAGCTATTCCACATCTCATGGACAATGGGCAGGAATGGAGAAATGTCTGGCTATGTCCCTGTAACCAGACACAAAATGATTGCAACAGTGCTCAGATCTATTGGATTTCTCTGAAGCTCTCAGCACTGCCATAATCATGTCCAGACACTGACCTAAAGGCACCAGATCAGGTCTGATCTTGGAAGTTAAGTAGGGCCAGCCTTGATTAGTACTTGGATGGGAGACTGCCAAGGTGCTGTAGGCTATATATCAGAGGAAGAATCTGTTAAAACCACCTCTTAGTATTCCTCACCTAAGAAAACCCTATGAAATTCATGGGATCACCATAAGACAACAGGCAACTTGAAGGCACCTTCACATACACACACATATGGGGAAATAGCCAGATGCTTCTCTGATCCTACCCATTCTCCACAAGAGGCAGAATAGTCATGGAAGGGAGTCTTCAGAGGCTGTTCTGTAAGTTGGAGTAAGGGCTTTGGGCACTGTAGAATATGCAGGTGTTAATGAAACGGCCTATGCTGCTAACATGATGCCAGCAAGAATTAAAGAGCCAGCATGGTGTAGTGGTTTTGAGCGTTGGACCAGGGTTCTGGAGTCTAGAGTTCAAGTACCTGCTCAACCACGGAAACCCACTGGGGGACCTTGGGCAAGTCACACTGTCTATCAGCCTCAGATAAAGGCAAAGGCAAACTTCTTCTGAACAAATCTTGCCAAGAAAACCTCATGATTTTACCCCAGCAGGCTTTTGAGATTTTTAAATGAAGAGATTTTAAGAGGTTGTTATATTGTTTTAATTGCACTTTATAAAAACCACTTTTAAGCATATTAATTGTGTGGTTTAAATTGTTCTTAGTGTTGTTAAAAGTCTGGTTCTATTTTAACACTTATCTTTTGCATTTTTAACTACTTTATTTGCAAACTTCTTTGAGTCCCAGCTTTGGGGGTTGTGAAGATGATGATGATGATGCCAATTATGATATCTGAATAGTGCAGTGAGACTTTTTAAGTACTGGCCCGAGTTGTGGGAAGGTGGCACACTTTCCTATTTTAGGGAAGATCAAAAGTGAGGTAAGATAGATGCTGTTTTCACACTAGTCTTTCAAATGATTTTACAGCAAAGACAATCATTTTGGGGGAATACAGTGCAAGTGATATTTTTAAGAATAATATAACATATTCAAACATGTGTTATCTCCCGCCCCCAAAACTCCCACCCATTCGATTAAGTGACTTCAGCCACATCTATCACAACAGGGATTTGGTGAGAGGTTGCAGGCTCTGAGAAAGCAATATTCAGGTAGATATCAGGTGTAAAATTTCGTATTTTAGAAATGAAGGACAAATTCTCATGTCTCATTCCCAAAGGGCGCTAGTTTGCAACAGCAGGAACTTTGCAAAGTACTTTGTCCCAGCAGTTGCAGATGTACAAAATGAACAAGAGCAAATTTTATCCCAAAAAGTAAACGAGCAGAAAACCATCCTGAGCTGCAGTTTTCCCCAAATGTAAGGCAGGTTGGAAACCAACTGTTGTGTTATAACAGTGATAACAGGAGATAACAGGAGAGATCTCACTGCTAGAATGAATTACAGCAGAGTGAGAATGCAGTAGCTGTGACCGCTGCAGATATATAGGCTGCTAACTCTTTCACAGATAGGAATCACTAAGATTTTTATCTTTGCTCACCATTTGTCATCAGTTCAGTGCATAAGTCCATTCCTCACCCATCAACTCATTAGTTGCCCCTTGATTCCTTGTCTCCAACACCATCCACTTGCAACTTGCAAAGGCTCACATCATGACTATAGAGTAGATTAAATGAATGAATGTAGGTCTTTAGACCTACAGCTATCTCCTGTTAAGAGTGGTCTTACAGTTTGGTTATTTCAGTTCAGCAGTGGGCAGCTTTCAAGTGTCCAGTACTATGCCTAGCCTCCACTCACACACTTGGATCTTAGTGTGCTTCACTAACCTCTTACATGATTTACAATGTTAGACTACCATCATCATGTTTCCTTGTTAAAAATAAACCTATAACTGAAGACGAAAGATGGTGTACAACTCCCTACCACAACCAATTATTGATGTCATGGGAGATATCTCTTAGAGTTAATTGTAATTAGTTCATCAGTTGATATGCTTTTGGAAAACTGATTTGTTTGTTTTTAAAAAAAATGAAAAGCAGCTTTAGAGGCTGCAGTCTGAGGTGTAGAAATGGTAGGGAAAGGGATGCTTAACCCTTTTCCCAGAGGCCATTTGTTTGCTCAAGATCACCTTTTCCTCAAGCTGCTTTTCTACTTGTTTGAAGAAAAAATGAAAGGTTATTTTATAGTGTCTACCTGTTCTCCCTATACAGAGAGAAATAGCTTATTATGTGTGAACAAGTGTCAGAAAAAAAAATGTCAGCCTTTTGAAGAACTGCTTTGTTACCATGCAGACCAAAAAAGACACACAGGTCTTGTTGTGTGTATGGGGGGGGTAGACATAAAAGTGCACTTTAAAGTGCTTTCTCCTTTTTAAAGCTGTATCAAAAGCTGGTGGCATTTTTTATCTTCAGTGTAGAATTACTTTCATCTGGCTGTCCATCTGAAGCATTTGCACCTAGACAGACATAGTAAGAACCTGGACTTTCTGTTTCCCCTCTTCTCCCTCCTCACCTCAATATTCCTTGTTTGTTTTATCTTCAATTTACATTATATGACTGAAGACAGTAAATATCATGCTACTTATGCAGTTCTGGAATTGCGTAAGTTGCAATTGCATAAATTCTGGAATTGCAATTCTACGCAGTTCTGAAAATTCTTCTGGCCAAAGGGAGGGACATAAACACTTTAAAGAAATCAGTGAAAAACATGCGTTATTATTAATAAAGAAGCTAATAATGAGCTAGTGTGATGCAGTGGTTTGAATGTTGGACTAGGACTCTGGGAGACAGGTGGACTGGAAGCTCCTTGAGGCAGAGACTTGGGTATGGTTTGCTGATGCAATAAGGCACCCAATAAGTGAGCCAATTGTTGACCACTATGCATTACAGTTGATGGTTGAGCACAACAATGAAAGCTTGAAAGGTAGGTAGAAGCAGGCAGGAAAGCCCTATACTGCCCAAACCCCCCATTGCTCTAACAGTAAATGGGAGAAGGCTTGACTGAGCAGGATTTTCTAACTACAATGGGCAGCTGAGGCAGGAAAAGAATTGGAATGAGGAAACCGGCAATGGATTGAGAGAATGGAGGCCACAGTGGATAAACCATAAGGCCAAACTTGCACAAAAGGGCACGGATTTTTTTGTTTTTGTTTTTTTGTGGAAGACCACTATTAAATTCCTGGAGGAGCTGAAGGGTTTTTTTTCCCCCCAAACTCAGATTCCCAGAGAAGCTGGATCACAAAACTGGGAAAATCCGAATGGCTGTTGCTCAGGAATTTCATAGATTAGTGTGAATTAGAATCCCAATTTTGTCTGCCGTGGGAAGGAAATGAATCCACCCGTTTTCCATTCTTTCACGCCTCTCTATATTCTCAGATATTATCAGAATCTACTTTAACTGATCGCCCAAAGATATCTTGACTCATCCCTGAACACTGTTCCCCCAACCAAAACCTGGCGCCATGTCGCTGTGCGTTCCACACACAATCAAGAAAGCGTTTTCGCTCTCGAGTTCGCAGCTCAGAACAGTTAATAAGAAACGGGTCAGACGGGTTGCTCTCTTCGACTGTAGACATGATGGGGATCTTTAGAAGAAGATAAATTCCAGCTTCCTAAAAGCACCAGACCCCTTTTGATATGGGAAGCTAAGCGGCGTCACATTTGGTTAGTACTTGGATGGGAGACGGCCAACGAATACCAAGTGCTGTAGGCTATATTTCTCAGGAAGAAATTTGCCGAACAGCCTCGCCTGGGAAAACCCTGTGAAGTTCATGGGGTCGCCATGAGTCGACAAGCGACTTGAAGATACCTTGTAGTAAAGTGCCTGGAAGATGCACGTCTCCTTAATGGCTTCGTCGTCGTCGCGGAACTAGCTTCTGCGGCAGCTTTTCCCAACATCGGGTCGCCGGAAGGGTTGGACCACAACTCCCATCATCCTCAGCCCGCCGGGGAATGACAGGAGTTGTAGTCCATCCGCTTGCCGAGTGAGGAAGGCTGCCAGAGCCTCCGTCCTGCTCCATTCTTGGACAGCGAAACTGGGTGGGAAATCACCTCCTTTCTTTTCATTTCTTGACCAATTTTTCCAGGCTCCGAAAATGAGCGATTTGAAAGGCTGCTCTCATGATTCCCTCTGAAGCTCCGCTGCAGTTATAACGCCGGCTTGGGACGCTTTTAAGCCGAGTGGCGGAAAAAACGGTCCCGTTCTTCTCTCGCCCAGACCGGCAGCTGCGGTCGGATTCCAACATACCCAGCCCCTTTGTAAAAAGCTCTTTCTTCTGGCATTTCTGGCGGCCGCTCCTTTGAGACCCGCCAGCAGGTGGGAAATGAACCCGCAGCCACCTTCTTCCGCCGTCTGCCCTTTGTCTCCGTGGGGTGAGACTGACGTCCCAGCGCCTCCGTCGATGAAGCGGTTCTCCCTCGAAATGGCGCGTCCGAAACCCTGCTGGCTTGGCCCCAAAGGAGGATTGGTTTTCCTCCCTTGTGAGCGGACTCTGAACAAGGAAAGAGGAAAACGCAGCACAAAACACT
This sequence comes from Iguana delicatissima, assembly GCA_948472985.1. Classification (NCBI taxonomy): domain Eukaryota; kingdom Metazoa; phylum Chordata; class Lepidosauria; order Squamata; family Iguanidae; genus Iguana; species Iguana delicatissima. The sequence continues at coordinate 38,813 of CAOKZL010002481.1, read as the reverse complement.
CGCGAAATCCCCCTCCAAAAAAACACTCTGAGTTATTAATGTATTAAATAATTTATTAGAACGCTTAATTTTTGCACTGGATTGTTATAGTGCTATTATTTCACTTTCAACATCCTGTGGAATCCTGAGGTTTGCAGCTTAGGGAGAGGCCTAAACTATGGAAACCCCGGGATTCCATAGGCTGTTGAAAGTGGAATAATAGCACTATGACAATCTAGCGCGCAAATGGCAGAAACAGCAAGCTTTCTCTCCGCGGAGGCCCCGGAATTCGGGGAATTCAACGTTGGCAGGACTGTTGTTTTGAATTTTGTCTGTTTGCAGAGGGAGGGCAGATTACTTTTTCCCATCCACTATCATCCAAACAGTCTTAAACATGACGACTCTTACAAGTTCAATATATGCTCAGGAGTACCTTCCATGTGCTCAGTGTAGCTCACTCGCAAGTAATTCGTGACTTTGTTTTTCCCGGGTGGGTTTAGCACAGTCTCTGTCTTAATAGTTCTGAGCACTTGCTCATTTCGTCGGCTGGAAGGCTTCCTGGACTAGTTGTATTTTTTTTTCTTTTTTCGTTTCCCATTAATGATTTCAGAGAACACCCGATTAGGTAGGTCCAGCTTTGCCGAACCATTGGGAGGGGGCTTAGACCCCTACGCTTCAATTTTAGGGGATCTGAAGCCCCCCTTTCCCCGCTTCTTTTTGGGGTCATGGTCTCTAGTCCTTGGGGGGAGGAAGAAATGGGGGCGGCTCCAGACCCCTAAGAGTTGGACTACGACTCTGGAGACCACGGTTGGAATCCCCCACTCAGCCGCGGAAACCCACTGGGTGACCTTGGGCGTTACACTCTCTCAGCCTCAGAGGAAGGCAAAAGCAAATCCCCTCTGAACAAATCTTTGTCAAGAAAACCTCGCGATGGGTGACCTCGGGTGACCTCACACACACTCAGGTCCAGAAAACCCCGTGATAGGATCGCCTTAAGGTCGCAATAAGTCAGAGAGGGCTTGAAGGCGCACAACAGGGGCAACATGTTTGCCATGCAGCATAACACAACAAAGAACGAAAAACACGCGCCGGTGATCCCTTTCTTAGGTCCACCAAAAGGCACAAAACTACACGGCGCTAACTCACATCAGGCAAGGATGGTAAAACCAAACCAAAGAGATCCGGGACCAAGAAGGAAAACAAACAAAGAAACAAACAAAAACGCAAGGAAATGAAATACTACACAGGTTGCACAGGCAGCGGGAGAGGGACTAATTTTTTTACTCGAAGCTTAAACGCACACACACAAACTTTATTTTCTCGTTTATCCTTAGGAGATGGCAATGGCTAAGGATCCGAAGGCAAATCCGAGAAGCCGGTTGTCACTGAATTGACCTGAAGTTGCCCCGCTCTCTCTTTCCAATTCACACTCCAGTCGATGCTTCGATTAGCTGGGGTTCCGGTGGAATCGATCGAGCCCTGTGGAAGCCGCCGTTCCACGCAACTCGATCCCCTCCTGGCCACACACATAAACACACACACACACACGGCTCTTCTTGCGCGCCAAACCGCAGTCCCTCTTTGCGAATTCCCTGGACTTGGCTGGGCTGGCAGTGTTTCCGAGAAAAACCCGCTGTCGAACCACTTGTTAACAGGCTTCCAGGAAGGCCTACCAAGCAGCCCTTCCTTGGCAAAGCGAAGGTCTTGGGCCATTTCCTCACTAGACTGTTATAGTGCTATTATTCCACTTTCCACATCCTATGGAACCCTGGGGTTTGCAGTTTAGGGAGGGGCCGGTCCTAGGATTCCATAGGATGTGGAAAGTGGAATAATAGCACTATAACAGTCTAGTGAGGAAATGGCCCAGATCGAACAACGTGTTTCTAAGCGAAACTCTTACAAGTGAAGGTGAAATGTACTTCAAGGCCTGTTGGATCCCACGGGGAGATTGCCTCCTACACGTGAAAAAAAACTACGTTTCTCGAACAACAAATTTCTCTCCTCTCAAAAACCTTTTTCCTGGATCTCGGTTTCAAAGACAGAGCCGCTTAAATAGACACGGTTGCCATCTACCCTGGGAAAATACGAAAATACGGTTTGAAGGATCATTAAAGTCCCTCGGTGCCGGACATGTTATTCAGAACAAAGCCCCGATTATGTGCTCAATCAAACTGCGGGATGATACGCAAAAGCGCCCCGTGGCCCTGAGAAAGGCGCGCCCCGGGCTTGCCGTTTTCCCGGAGGAAAATCCCGCTTCGATGCACCTCGGATTTTCTTAGCCTGATACGAGGTCTGAGCAGTTCCCAGTGCGATTTGGACCCTTGGGTGGGAAAGGAGACGGATTCCTTCCGCGCACATATTCGTAGGCTGAAGTCCAGCCCATTGAAATCAATAAGGTTTCAGTCGCCAGTAGGCATGCCTTCCACGAGGACGACCTTCTTTGTAATTAGTGTGGTCGTGACATAGTCCGCTGACGCTCCAACTGGTGCAACATTTTGCACCGCTCCGTTGGGCATTTCGGAAAAAAAGGTCGTGTAATCCAACGCGCCAGGATCGTCTGGAAACACGTCTCCATGGGTGATACAGCTGTTGTGTTTTGTTTTCCCTCTGGATTCTCTTGTCACCGAAAAACTGTCCTTGGTCCTCCTTAAAAATATTCATTAAAATCAATAACAGCAACAGAAAGATGCCCGAAATCGTTCCTGAGAAACCCGAGTTTTGAAAAATGAAGATTGGCGTTTCGCTAGGAAGCTCCATCGGAAGTATTTTCTGACATTATTCCATCGGTTCAATTTTGTTTTTATAGGTTTGTGAAGCAGTAGATCAAGTGAGGCATGTCTAATCCTAAACCGGGTCTTTGGAACTAAGTTGCCTTTATTTATATCAGATTTGCAACCAGGAACGGGTACCGTCAGTTTAAACATCTGTTTCCACATACATACACGTACACAGATCGTTGTGTGTGTGAGAGAGAGAGAGAAAGCGAGCATCTCGTTCGGATAAATAGATAAACAGACAGACAGATCTGTCTGTCTATCTCCCTAACTGTCCGCATGATCCAGCTGGCAGGTTCACCTTTCCAGTAGGGAACGTTTCGGCTGCAATTCGATGCAAAATTACCTGGGAGTAAGCCTGGACTGCTCAGCCACTGAAACCTACCTTCATACACTCTCAGCCCCAGAATACCCCGTGATAGATCCGCCTGAGGGTCGCCATTAGCTGGAAACTATTTGTTGGCAATGGGGCTTAATCCTGAGTAAACATGCCTAGAACTGTACGGTTGCATAGCTGCAAAACTGACAAAGAAAAGCATTTTTTTTTCCTATACGATCATATAAAAATGACTCCCAAATACAACTTCTTCTGTTATTGTTGTTCCGGACAACGACTAGCAACATCTCTGCTTTGTGGCTAGTAAGGTTGGCTGGAAAGCTTCCTGAACTAGTTGTATTTTTTTTTCTTTTTTCGTTTGAACGTTTTCTTTCACGCAGCTCCAAATGGTTGTGGGACGGTTCACAGAAAAGTGCAGAAAGAGGTCATTCAACCGTCGAAGAAAAAAAGCGGGCAGGGAGAGCTGAGCGCCCGTCGAAGGCCAGCCCCAGCGACTACCACCTGCCATTCTCCCTCTCCCTCTCCCTCTCCCTCTCGGTGGCCCTTTCCGAGCCCGGGACTCGCCAATCGGAAAGAGCGGGGGAGGCAAGGCCCACGGCGGCAGGTCGGGGCGGGGGGACCAGAGCCCACGACTTAATCAATGGGGGACAAATTAAAAAAAGATCGGCCCTTGGAGGAATTTTTACAAGACGAGACTGATGCCTACCAGAAGGCACCAAGGGCCGCGCGAGCCGCCGGGCTAATCACCGGCATCGGAGAACCAGCAGAGCAGGAAGACCGGGACGCCCCCACGGCGAAGTCCCGCATCCTCAGGGGAGGAAGACACCACGGATAGTTATCTACCTTTTCTGAGGCCGGGGGCGGGGGATATTCAGTGCAACACAAAGACGTTCCCCCTCCTCTTCTTCTGAAGTCCGGTTAACTTGAGATTTGAAAGGCCTCCCGCGGTCTTTGCCCAGCCTTAGGCCATTTCCGCAGTCGGCTGTTATAGTGCAACGATTCCACTTTCAACATCCTATGGAATCCTGGGGTTTGTAGTTTAGGAGGGGCTTTCAGACTCTCAACCAGAGAGCTCTTTGGCCTGCAGACCCCAGGATTGCATTGGATGTTGAAGGTGGAATCATTGCACTGTAACCGCCTGCTGCGGAAACGGCCTTAGAAGGGGGACAGAGGGCATTCTGCTGAGAGCCAGCTTTGGCTCTCTGCGCATAAAGCTATTGCGGAGTTTCCAGCGACATAACAGGCATGCGCCTCCCAGTCGCTTGTCCACTTAGGGCGACCCCATGAATTTCCTAAGACGTATGCTACTTCTTTATTTATTGCCGCATCCCTAAAAACCGGCGGGAGGGTGGGAGAGGAGGGAAAAGCTTAAGCCTAACTAAACTCCCATTCAACGGGATTTATTTAGTCCTTTGGAAGATAAATCAGCGGGTAAATTTACAGTCATTTAAAGCACCTTGACTTTATAATAGGACCTTCGCCGGAGGTTGTTCGCCCTCCTCCCCTCCCCCTCCCCTCCTATTTTCCACACAAGCCCCGCCCTCGCCCCGCCCACCCTTCCATGACGCCGATGCCAAAGCGGGAGATGAAAATGCCAACCCGTCGGCCAATCGGGGGCCGCCTCGGAAGAGGAGCGGGCCAATCCGGGAGCGCGACCGGCAGGTGGCTCCGAGGTTATCAGTGCCGCCGGAGTCCGACTCCGGGATCTCCGCGCGCCGAGTCGATTTCGCCGGGGAGGAAACTCTGCTCGGAAGGAAGGCGAGGGGCAAGGAAAAAATGCAATTAGGAGGAGGAGGAGGAGGGAAGAGGGAGAAATAAAAGCGAAGGGGAAGGGGGGGCAGAGGGATACTTCAGGACCTCCTCGTCCACCCTGCCGGCTTTTTTTTTCCGAGAGGATTTCCGACCGGAGCACCTCGATGAACAAATAAACAACAGCGCCCTTGTTCAGAGGGGGACGTTTGCGGGATGAAGGTCTGCACCGGCCGAGATTTATGATTTCACGCTCCTCTCGCCTGCCCCAGTTGTCGGTGGCCGGCCGCCACGCCTTTCCCTGCGGCGGCGGCTGCTGCTGCTCCTCCTCCTCCCTCCTTCGCCGCCGCCGTCCTGGCCTGAGAACTTCCCGCCCTGCCCGGAGCTGCCTGTGAAGCAGAAGCCCCGAGGAGAGCCAGCCGGCGCCGCCCCAGCCCGCTTCTCCGCCAGGCGGCCGAACTTTTTTTGCGCCTCGCTCGCCGGCGTCTCCGTTCCGCCGCCGAGCGCGGAGTTCCCGTTGCGAGCTCCTTTCGGTCCCCCGTCCTTCCCCGCGGGCGGCCCAGGCGGGCTTTCCCGGCCGCCTCCTCGCCTCGCCTCGCCTCGCCTCGCCTGGCCTCGCCTCGCCTCGCCGCCCCTCCTTGATGCTCCCCAATGTTAGCCGTGGGGCAGATGGAGGCTAACCGCCAGCAGGGCGCCTTCGTCCTGAGCAGCGCGCCGCTCGCCGCCCTCCACAACATGGCCGAGATGAAGAGCTCCCTCTTCCCCTACGCCCTCCAGAGCCCCGCCGCCTTCAAGGCGCCCGGCGGAGGCGGCGGCGGCGGCCTCGGCGCCCAGCTCCCGCTCGGCACCCCGCACGGCATCAGCGACATCCTGGGCCGGCCCGTCGCCGCCGCCGCCGCCGCCGCCGCCGCCGCGGGCAACCTCCTCTCCGGCCTGCCCCGCCTCAACGGACTGGCCGCCGCCGCCGCCGCGGGGATGTACTTCAACCCGGCGGCGGCCGCCGTCTCCCGGTACCCGAAGCCCCTGGCCGAGCTGCCCGGGCGGCCGCCCATCTTCTGGCCCGGCGTGATGCAGGGCTCGCCCTGGAGGGACCCGCGGCTCGGCTGCCCCGGTAAGGCGGGAGGGCGGCGGGGCGGGCCCTGCCGGGGGAGGGGGAGGGGGGAGGGCGGGCGGAACCCCGGGTCCGGGAAAGGGGAGAGGGGGCTTTTCACCGTGGAAGCGTCCATGCGCGCGGGGGAGAGGCTGGTCCTTCGGGACTGAGGGGTTTTCTTTGGCAAAGGCTGCCGTGGGCGTCCGGAAGAGCGGCGCGAGGGGGCCCCCCTGTCCGCCGAAGCGGCCACCGAATAAAACAGGAGAGGCTTTTTTCGAGGTTTTATTTTCGAGGGAGTTACTCCACTACTTCTCAGTCATTTCGAAAGAGAAGCGACGGGGTTGATGAAATACCCACCCACACACACGCCAAATACTTAACTTTGCAGCTATTCATTAGGGCCGTCAGGGAGAAGAGCACTCTGTGCATGCTCCATGATCCTCCCCTTTATATTATTTCACCAGGCTCCGCACTGAGAGTCGACACTACCCACAGGCCTCCGTTTAAATCGAGAGGGGAGCAAACCAGGAGTTTTAACGGGGCCCCCATGAATCGAGGGGCTTTATCTGATGTTTGCTGAAAGTGGGTGGTCGCTCTTTCCTCTCGTTGCGACGGTGGCGGAAAGAGCCTCTCAGTTCCGGACAAAAGAGGAACGCGTCCTTCCTCTTGGGCAAAAGGGATCTGGTGGAAGTTTGTTTTTCTTCCTCCTCGGCCCCCGCCCCTCTCCCGGGGAGGCTCTTGACCTGAGACCCGGCTCGCCGAAGAGCTCTTCGCTCTGGCCCGTGTCTGCCGGTGCCTGGCGGGGAGCGTGCCGGTGCCGCAGCAGGATGCCCCTGTTGCCTGGGGATGGAACGGGCGGGTTTTCTTCCTCGTATTCCCGGAGGAAACGGGGAAAGGAGCCCGTTTTGCCCTCAGGCTGTTGGAAGGGCCGCTCCCCCCGGGCCCGGGCCCGGAGACCCTTGACCTTTTTACAGACTAAATGGCGGGAGGGAAGGGGGCACGCTCCGCTTCCGGGACCCTCTCGCTCCGAAAAGAACGAGCGAGTCGGGCAACTTCTCCTCGATTCAACCGCTCTTGATCAGGAAAGGAGAAGGAGAAGATCTGCAATTTAGTGCTAAGCCAGGGAGTTGTTTCATGATGCCAGTTCCCGTGAAGGAAGAGAAGAGAAAAATTGCCCCCCTCTACCCCTTAGGAATCCTGGCGTTTGTTTCTTCTCCCGGGCGCTTAATGGGGCTCCTTCCTTTCCCTCCTCCCTGTTTTCAGCTCAGGCTGGGATGGTTTTGGACAAGGACGGCAAGAAGAAACACTCGCGACCGACTTTCTCGGGGCAGCAGATTTTCGCCTTGGAGAAAACCTTCGAGCAAACGAAGTACTTGGCCGGACCCGAACGAGCCCGCCTGGCTTATTCGCTGGGAATGACGGAGAGTCAAGTCAAGGTAAGGGTGGTCTCCTCGGAGGACGGGGCTGCTCCCCCTGCGGGACCCAAAAAGGAGCCTGAGAAGGAGGGCGTGGGTGAAGGAAGAAGACATCTCCTCTCGCCCACCCTCCAAAGAGCGGGACTGCCTTTCTGATCAAGAGTTTAGGGCGCCCGAGGGTCTAACCCTAAAATACATTCAGGCTGGTACAACGGTGTGTCCCGTGAAACACAATGGAATTTACACCGAAGTAGATAGATCGCGCTGCTTGTAAGCCGATTTAGTCCCAAGTTGTGCTCTTTTCAGTGGGACTTAAACCCCGACCCTTTGCGTGTTTACTTACGAGTAGGCGCCACCGAATGCAATTCCGTGGAAATGCCTTTGCATGACATAGCAACTTTTCTTAGAAGTAAAGGTGGCTTCCAAGCAGTCTGGTTTACCGGGCCCGAGTAAGAAAATCCTTCGGCTGTTCTCAACTGCCTCTAGATTTTTCCCCTCTAACGCCCGGGAATCCGTACAGGCTTCAGAAAGTTTGGGCTCCACTCCTGTATTCACTTTAAAAGAGCATGGGCCGCATTTAAGTCAAGGAGACTTAGTTTTGAGTAGAGAGGTAAAGGTTTGCCAACCTGGAGTTTGTTGTATTTTTAAGATTTTGTGTTTTGTATACTAAATTGAAACCATTAACTGTGACTCGTGATGGTGATGAAAAAATAAGGGGCAATGTCATAAACAATTTTAAACTAAGATATTTTAATTTTAACCACCTTATTTCTCACTCTAAATCACCTTCCTAATATTATTCTCCCAGGAATCATTAGAAGCCTGATAGGAAATAAATTTACACTCCAGTAAAATCCACTTTTCCAAAGGGCTTATTTACTAAAAAAAATCTTTAAAATTTGCTCCCTAAATTAATTGTATCATTTTCATTAATCTTACCAACAAGAAAGAAAGATGTGAAGATGGAGAAGAATTTGTATTTCTTAACATTGCCACTTTTTGCCGTCTTTATTTCTTCCCTGTAAAAATGCAGAGCATTTAGACAAAAAAAAATAACAAAAATAAAAAGACCTGTTAAAATAGGTAGAATTGCTAGCTGAATGATATTTGTCTATATTACTAAAACATATTTGTTGCTTTTTGAATTCATTGTGGATTTTCTTCAGTGTCATTCGAAGTTTTAAATGTAATGCCAGTGGCAATTATAGTTAATAAAAATAGTTGATAAAAATAGACCTAGGAAGCTGCAGTAACTAGTTATAATCTATTTCACACACACACACAAAACCCACGAGCTATAATGGGATAGTTTAGAGTCCCAAACAATATTTCCCCTCATTTTTGATCAAAGGAGGATCCAACCAAATCCAGAGTTAAATCCAGAGTTTCCATTGATTTCAACTTTGCTTCCCAGGGCTGGATTTTGCCTTAATAAGAGTGGTATGTCTACTCCGTTCTCGATGCGATTGTCTTGTGGTGAAGACAGGAGAAATAAATCTTCGACGTCGCTTTTCCTTCTCGTATTGTAAAAGGACCTATTAATGCAGACAAACGCAGATGCCTCCTACCCGGGCAACCCGGTGCTTTCGATGAGGTCTAGAGATTCACACATCTATATAGCTGAAGCTTCAGCCGGGTACATATTTGCTCCGGAATAGGCTCCCTTGGGTTGAGGAGGTTTTAGTCCTTCTTCCACGCAAGTTAACAGGGTTGAACCCCAATCGAGTCATACTTAAAGCAGCCCCATTGGAATCAATGGAACTGAAGTTAATCACGATGAAAATTGGTCTGGATAAAATCTGGGTTGCAAGCATAAATTCCGCCCCCCTCCACTCCCCTTTTCAGGCAAGATTTAAAGAGACCTCAAGCTGTCATCGGAGCTTATCTCGCCTGTAATGCTGAAGGGTCACACGTTCTCTGATCGTTAAGGCTAACTGATTGGAGCAGGATGAGTTCCCTCCTGCCGTTTTCAGAACTGGAGTGGGAATTAAAAAGGATGCCCTTCTAAAGCACGTAATGTTTTTCCCCCTGTGAACCTGGGCTGAGCCTGTTAAGATCTTCATTTCTGGTAGTTTGATTAACGTGTTTATTTTGAAGTACGTCTTATTGGAGTTCGTGAAAGTTCAGTTTTGCTCTGGGAGGATGATAACCTCCCAGCTCGGCTGGCTGGGAACGCTGTTGAACCCCAGCGAGTTTACGCGGACGGGCGTCTATTTAGAAAGGGTTTAAAGGCCGCCCGCCTGCGAGCAGGTTCGCTGAGCTTCCGGCTGGGAGGGTGGACGTGCGAGTAGTGCGAGGCGGCGCGCAGAGGCGGACGCGGAGGTGCTGGCGCGCCTTGGATGAAGGCCCTCTGCGGGTGGACAGGAGTTATATTGTTGCTGCGATTCTTTCGCTGGTTTGATACTATAGATGGAGGGATTTGGGGATAGGATTTCGGAGTTGAGTTTTCACGGAAACGGAGTCCTATTGGGTAGCCCCGTGGGTTGTGTGCGGGATGGACACATAGTGGCAAGGGAGGCGCGTGCGAATGTGTCCGACACGTATCTTTGGCCACATGAAGACAGCGTTGAATGAGATAAACTTCGCGCACCCACTATTAATATTGGGAGCATTAAAAACCTGGTGGTTAACAATTTAGGGCGAGGGGAAACCCTTTTCCTAATGCTCCAACCAGAGCACCCGCACACACTTCCGGGAGTAAGCGTCATTGGACACGATGAGGTTTACTTTCGAGCAGGTGTGCCTGGGAGTGCGCTGTACTAGTCTGAAACGCACCTACTGGAGAGTCAGTCTCAGGAGCCTCCAAACATGCAGAGTGGGTTGCTATTTAGTTCCCCGAAAGTAATGGGTCTTACTCTCGAGTAACGGTTGCCTAAAAGGTAGCCGCTAAGTCTGCAGACCCAGTTCAGAGTCATCAGTGGGTAGATTTGGCCTCCTTTTGCACTTCCCTGGGAGTAACGCTGGCCAGCTCCGAGAACGCTTCGGAATCGGTGCCAGTTTCGACAAAGCCTAACTGTCCAAACTTCATGTGTCTATCTTCAAGTCACCTGTCTATTTATGGCTACCCTATGAATTTCAGAGGGTTTTCCTATTAGGCAAGAAATCCTCAGAGACGGCTTCGCCAGTTCCATCCCCTGGAATATAGCACCTGGCTTTCATGGGCCGTCTCCCATCCAAGTACTAACCGGGGTTGACCCTGCTTAGATTCCAACCCGAGAGGGGATCTGTTGTCTTTAGCGTATTTAGGCCTCGATTTCATCGTAGAGGAGTGTTTTCCCCCAAATTATCTGTCTAGGCCTGGGCGTCCTGTCCCAAGCACATGGCCTTTTTTGTGGAACATTTGCTCGCGGTTGTTCGGGAGTTTCACTGACTTCAATGGGTCTGCTCTCTAAGCATGGTGTGTACCTAGGCAGTATGCTGTTTCCTTCGACGGTTCTTATTTTCATCGTCCGTTCCTATTTCTTTTTCCGTTCAGCGTTCAGGGCGAAGTAAGGCTTCGGAACCGTATCGAATGACTATAAACCCGGGTGAGACTAGGGCCTTTCCGCACTACGCTGTTACAGTGCCGTTTTCCCCTTTCAATATCCCGTGGGGTCCTGGGGTTTGTAGTTCACTGAGGCCAAAGAGCTCGCTGGCTCCTCCCTAAACTACAAATCCCAGGATTCCATAGGATGTTGAATGTGGAAGAATAGGACTATAACAGTGTAGTGCGGAAAGGCTCTTAACCTGGGTTAGCTGCCATTTGCCGTCCAAGGCCTGTTATTGGGAGTTAGAGTGGCCCCACAGTGACAGGTGCTCAGAGCTCCCTGTGCAGCTACCGGCGTATAAAGATAGGTATAGGTATATAGAAAGAGCAGAGAGCCAGCCTGATCTAGTGGTTTGAGCGCTGGAATAGGCACGATCCTGGAAATCGGGGCTCCGTTCCCCGCTCGGCCGTGGGAAACTCACTGGGTGTCCTTGGGCGCCTCACACACTCTCAGTTCCCAGAAAACCCCGTGATAGGTTCGCCTTAGGATCTCCATAAGTCGGAAACGACTTGAAGGCCCACAGCAACAAACAGAGAGAGAGGTAGCCGATTCGTGGTAATTACCTCGGAATTTTCCGCGGAATCTCAGAGAGTTGAGGCGTGCTTTGCGTGAGTGTGTAGGGGGGAGTGAAGTGGGGATTCTAAATCCTGTTAGAATGCATGAGGTATATACAAATTTCGTATGCGATAGTTTGGATTGACATTGTCCATATGGTTGTTCAGTATGTAAAAATTAATTTAAAAAAAGAAAGAAAAGACAGTAGTGTTTGTTAAAGTGAAAGGCAGTCGGAAAAGAGGAAGACGACATGGGAGATGGATAGCCTCAGGCCATTTCCGCACTAGACTGTTATAGCGCTGTTATTCCACTTGCAACATCCTATGGAATCCTGGGATTTGCAGTTTCAGGAGGGGCCGGCCCATAGGATGTTGCAAGTGGAACAACAGCGCTATAACAGTCTAGTGTGGAAATGGCCTCAGCCAAGGAAGCCGCGGCCCTGAATTTGCACGAACTGAATAGAGCAGTTGAATGACCAGCGATCTTGGAGGTCTGTCGCCATAAGTCAAAGTTGACTTGATGGCAAGTAACAACCAACCTGTTTCATATTTTGCCCGTAAGTCAGGTTACATTAAAATAATGCATGCGAATATTAGTACGGAAAATGCTTGACAAGGTGAATATGTGCTTTATTATTCTGCATTCACAAGCATGATGAGTGATAATACTTCCACTGTTTTGCTTTGAATTTATAGTAAATCAAATTTCCCTTTGTAGAGTCCAGTGCAGCAAAATAAAATAAAATAAAATAAAATAAAATGATCGGGTGAGGTGGCTGCTCCGAATTCGTTCTTCTCCCTCCCAGGGCGTGTGACTCTCCCTGTCCGTCCATCTGTCTGTCTGCTCCAGGTGTGGTTCCAGAACCGTCGGACCAAGTGGCGGAAGCGGCACGCCGCCGAGATGGCCTCGGCCAAGAAGAAGCACGACTCGGAGACGGAGAAGCTGAAGGAGAGCTCGGAGAACGAGGACGACGACGAGTACAACAAGCCGCTGGACCCCAACTCCGACGACGAGAAGATCACGCGGCTCCTCAAAAAGCACAAAGCGGCCGCCGCCGCCGCCGCCGCCGCCGCGCCGCCCCCGCCGCCCCCCCTGGCCCTGCTCAGCCCCTGCAGCAACGCCTCGGAGCCGTCGTGACTGCCGCCCGCCGCTCGCCCGGCCCTCTCTCATCCTCCGGCCAAGCAGGGTAGCCGATGCCAGGCGCCGGCCGGCCAGCCTCGGGACTGGCTGCGGTGTACAGCCCGCCCCGTCGGGGAAAAAACAAATCGTGTGTGTGTGCTGTGTGCGTGTGCGTGTGTCTGTATATATATTTTTACAGAATAATAAGTTATGAAAATGATGGACGAGCAGCCCTTCCTTTCTCCGCCGGTTGTACAGGAGACCCATGCACACCCGCGCCCGCGCACACGCACGGAGGCAGGAAGGAAAGGAGAAGAGAGTAAAGGAGGAGTGGGGACGGGGGGAAAGAAAGAAAAGCTTTCCAACTTTTAGGGGGTTAACGGTCCTTGGTTTATTTTCCATTCTGCCTTTCGCTCCCTCCTCCCCCGCTCTCCCTTCCACCTTGTTCAGAATTCGGGAATAAAAGCTGCTGTCTTCAAACCCTTGTCGTCCCAGCCCCGTTAACGATTAACGTAAGCGAAACGGCTAAGAGGTAACGGACTTGAGGGGGGTTGCAGCCGAAGCGCCCCACCTTGAGGAGGATTCCCTGAGAAATGTAGCTTGGTGGAAATCCAGAGGACTGGGTTGCTCCGTTCTGCCGCGATCCTCAGCATGCTTTACTGGAAGGTAAGTCCCGTTGATTCCAGTAGGGCTTACTTTTGAGTAAACTCTTTAGGGTCTCACTGTCTGGTACTTCAAATCTTAAGTACAGTTAAAGGAGAAGAGTTACAGCGAGCGGAAGACAGCTTGCTTCCACCTTACATTTCTCTAGGATCTCACTGTTGGAAGTGTTGAAGATTGGAGTGATAAGGGACAAAAATAGATTATTCTGCTTAAACTGGGCTCTGTTCCTCTTATTGCTTACTTGAGAGTCACCTCTTTGGGGCTACCGCTGAGTAATTGTGGGCTAATTTTTGGCTGCATGCAACGTTTGGAAAAGTTATCTTGGAGGGCTATGCCACCCAGATTCCTCTCAAAAATATCGCTGGTATTGTCTGGGGGATGCTGAGAGCTGCAGTCTGCAAAAGTATCTTTTCCAAGCCTTTGCTGCCCTTCTGGAGCATAAATGCAAACTGTATTTGCTCCCATAAACTCCACAGAGTTTGGTGGGATGTACCGGCAGGAACTGTGCTTAGAATGGCAGCCAGCCTTAGTCTCAGTGGAACTGCCTTCCCAGTTACACCCAACACTTAGAGGGATTTGTTTGGAAAGAAGTCCCACTGAAGTAAAAAGAACTAGCTGGGTGGGTTAACATTGGGGCAGAATTGTCCTTCAGACTGTTGCCTTTTAAAATTAGGATTCCCTTTCTGCTCTCCATTGCAGACACCCCTCCACTTTCCTACTCCTAACAATCAAGATTTTGTTACTGTTTTGTATATGGGTTGCAGACTCCAGCTCAACCACTTTGTATATAGGAAATTACAGATTTTTGTGATGTATATTTCTAGTGTAAAAAAAGAAGTCAAAGGCAGTTTTCTTTCCTCTTATTTTTAAATTTTGGGGTTTGAATGGTTTCACTTATCTTCTCTTTGTTGTTTCGTTCTTTTTTTTTAAGAGATGCATGGGAGAGAGAATTGCATCACCCAATTTTCAATTGACCTCAGACTCTTAAGGTTGGAAAGACTTTGTATAAATCAATAAATTATTTAACAAACTGCTTTTGAAAAAGTTCTTGGCCTTTAGACCTGGTGCAATAAATGGTTTTCTTCCCAGGTATCTTTCCTTCCAGTTATGGCTGTTGTCTCTTCCTCAAGGCCTTCTTGAGGGAAAAGTGTCCTGGGAGGATCTGCAACCAGGTTGTGTGTGTGTGTGTGTGTGTGGGTGTGGGTGTGGGTGTGTTAAACAAGCAGGACAAAGAGACAGAGTAATGTTGCAGAAAGGGAAATGCTGTTTCCATATGGATGGGTTTAATTTGACAAGGCGGCCTCAGTCTTCTTTTTAGTCCCAAATAAAGTAAACCTGTTAAGTAAATGGGATTTACCTATGTGTTGACTCACCCATCAACAATTGAGTCTGGTTTGGGACTCAGCAGTAGGTCAGGGTCATGTTATTTCGATCTTCAGCCTCTCCTTCTTTCTCTGGAGTATATTTCTAAATAAGACTGTGGCCTTAATTCATTATCATTCGTGGGGGAGTTTGACTATTGACTTCAGTGGGAACTGGACGGCATCCAAGGTACACTTGTGATTGGTGTGCTAATTGGGGATTTGCAGGTCTAAGACTTTGGGAACAAGTCTGCAAGGGCATTACTTCGCTGGAGAGGGAAGTATTTCTAGGCCAGAGGGAAACAGGTCCTTTAATACTTGGATGAGAGACCAACAAGGAATACCAGCTGCTGTAGGCTGTATTTTAGAGAAAGGAACTAATAAAACCACCTCTGAGGGTTCTTTGCCTAGGAAAACCCTGTGAAATGCATGGGGTCATCATAAATCAGCAGGCAACTTGAAGGCATATGCATTCAACCTTTCCAACAGGTTTCCCTAATGGAAGTGCAACAAATAAGTTATTGTAAAAAAAAATCTGCTGGAAAAAAATTCATTCACTAAGATTCCATTTTTCAGATACATTAAAATATTCCAGGTATTAGCAGCATTCCAGTGATCATGCACTGCTTCCTACTGGCAAAATGTACCTCCCCCCCATCAGTTACACATGTTGCTATTAACAAGTCAGGCAGAGCAGAAGTAGAACACTGTGGACTACAACTCCCAGAACCCTTGAAATGAGTTTTTCCAGAGTCGCTCCTTCCATTTTGCTGAGTCTGCAGGCGACTGGAAGGAGACTAGATTTCAGTGGATGGTGGTCTGGCCTGCTGCAGAAAGTTTTGCTTGCCTGGCAGCTAATGACAACCCAACTATTAAAGCCACAGGAGTCATATAAATAAAACAACAATCCTGAAAATGTGGTCAGCTGAGAGTTAAGTCTTGCTGGGTTCAGTGGGACTTCAGGGGATAGGCATTGTTGCAATCACTTCCTGAAAGACCTCCATCTTACCAGAAAGGCCAGAAGCTTCAGTGGCTTGTAGGTGGGAAGAGGACATAGCTCTGAATGGTACTTATATATCACCTCCAGTAGCAGAGGTACTTGCTAGAGGGCCCAAATTTCCTAAAGACACCAGATCCTGTCTCATCTCAGAAGCTAAGCGGGATTGGCCCTTTAATACTTAGATGGAAGACCACCAACCAATCTGGTGCTGTAGGCTAATTTCAGAGGAAGGAGCAGGCAAAAACACTTCTGAGTATTCCTTGCCTAAGAAAACCCCATGAAATTCATGGGGGCACGATAAGTTGACAGGTGGCTCATGGGCACATACATACACACACACCTGAGCGGCTAGGCCTCTAAATGCTATTTAATGGGGGCCATGAACAGAAGGATGCTATTGTATTTGGGACCTGGTTGGGTGAAGAGAACACTAGACAAAAGAGGCTGCTCAGGCACAACACGTTAGCAGGGAAGTGAGGCCCACGGAAGTGAATGAAATGAAGTCCCCAGAGAGAGCATTTACAGTCGGCCCTCCACATTTGCGGGTTTGACTTTCACAGATTTGATTATTTGCAAGTTTCTTCAACCCCTGCCCCCTCAGGCACTTCTCTTCTTGGGGGTGCCTTCTCTCTCAGCTGCTCTGATCAGGCTGTGTAACCCTTCAAAAACCCACCTCTGGTTTTCCTCCTTCTCCACCAGCCACTGCTGGCCATCTAAAGATTGCTCACAACCCAATTTCTTAGCACCACAAATCCTCTCCCAATGCCTCCACGCACTCAAAGAAGGAGATGGGCAAGAGAGAAGAAATATAGGCCACCATGCGGACTCATTCCTCTTCCCTCTCCTTTCCCTAACCTGGTTTGGACCCTGGGAGCTTGCTCACCCCACCACACCTCAGCCCCCTTCCCATCACCACACACACACACTTTGATATTTGCGAATTTTCCACTTTTGCGAGGGTCCTGTGTCATTAACCCTAGCAAATGTGGAGGTCCAACTGTATGTTTGAAGTGAGAGGGGCAAATATGCCATTTCAAGTGTTAGTGGAAGGCAGGGATGTAAAGCCTCAACTATTTCAGTCTTTCATATGAGGAATAATTTTAAGTTGCCCTCTCCCCTGCTGTAGCAGAAAACAAATACTAACCTGTAATATTCTTCTTGTATTTGAACAGTCCAAAGTGCTGAACAGGAATTGTTCTGCTGAGAAGTATGCTTTTTCATGCAGCCCTTGGGCCCACAAAGCATTTTCTGCACAGGAACCTTAATTTCTGTGTAGATATTTTAGCACGCACATACACACACGCCTAATTTTTCCCCCACAGAATAATTCCTTCAACACTCAAGGATGTTCAAATACTCTGGGAAGTTGTGCCAGTCTTTCTACCCTAACGTTCTGCCCTAACACTCTGACAGAATTTGCCAGAATTTGACGAAACCTGGAAATTAATAACTGTGGTTCCTTTCCTAGCAGGAGGAGGAACTGTCCAAAATGTCTTAGAGTCTGAGGCAGAAAATCTAAATGATGTTGGCCACAGTGGTAAAAACAATCATAAATCAAGGCTGGCCATCCTGTAAGCCAATTATGATGTTGTAAGCTAAGCTTATGACCTTGTAACTGCCTCCTATTCACATTTACAATCATGGTATTATTGCCACTATCATAAATGCCCTCAAAACTAAACTTAAAATCCAGCCAGCTGTACCAAGGGATGGAGGTCTGTGGTGCTGCTGAGTGGGACACTGAAGGGTGATGCATTCTGCCCCCTCCCAATAGGGATCAGTGATGCACGAAGGAGTTGCTTTGCACACTAGCAATCACTGGCAGTGGGAGGCTGGACACATCATCCTTCACTTGCCAGCACCACAGAACTTTGTCCCTCAGTGCATCTGGATGGATTTTAAGATGATTTTCAGTGATCTGATAGGAAGAAAGATAGTATCTGCAACACTATGTCTATGTTTCTGGCACAAAATCTCAGACCAAATGACTAACAAGTACATTGTCCTCCCTCCTGGAATGTGCCATCTAATGCAAACTACTTCTTTCTAAAGGAAGAAGATACCAAAACACAACTTTAGCAATATTCAAAGCCTGCTCTTTAATACATTCAAGTTTTGAACGTTGATATTTTAAGAAAACTTGTTGTTGTTGTGTTTTCACAGATGATAATGTCCAGAGTAATAGTGGTTTCTTATTTTGTCCACCCAAGTCCCTTTTTTTTTTTTTTTTTTGCAAGGCGACTTGTGCAGTTGATACATGTTTATTCAGAAGTAAGTCCTACTGGGTTTAATGGAATTTTTTCCTCAGGTAATTGTGTATAGGGATGGCATCCTCCTGTACATCACTAAGCATTCAATGTGTAGAACCAGTGGGATGGACATCTTGTTCTGGGAATAATTTTGAGTATTTTAGGTACCTTTATTCTGACAGTTAATCATATTCCAAAGACAGTTTTGACCATTTTATATTTATTTATTGTTAAATTTATATCCTGCCTTTCTTCCTAAAATGGCAAAACCACCTCTGACCATCCATTGCCTAAGAAAACTCTATGAAATTCATGGGGTCTTCATAAATTGACAAGCAATGTAAAGGCACACACACACACAAGTTGGTACCATTCTCTTAAACTACCATGGGCTATCCAAGTCACAAGCACTACCTCCAACTGCATCTAGTCTAAAATATATGAATGTGTGACTCTTTCTCCTTCATGGGCACACTCAGTAGGTGGCTGTGTTCAGCCCATCATAATTCCAGTCTCAGTATGGGCCCAGAGAGGGGCAGTTATTTTGGAATCATTGATAAGGCAGCAATCGTATGTATATCCAACATCAGCACCAGACAAACAGTGCCACCTCCAGGTTAAAGCTGTTGCCCTTAACAGATGGTAAACAAGACAACAGCCTACAAAATATCTGAAGGACTAGAATACCCACCATTTACTTCTTAATTTCCATCCCTTCCCACTATCATACAGTTAGCCAGGAGGAACTGCTTGACCCTTTCTGGGCTGAAAAGAAGTTTATTGTTCATGACTTACTTAATGGTTGTTTCATTGGAATTCCTACACATCAGTAGAAGTTTTTGCAAGAAAGCAGTGCCCAGACTGTGGCCTTTTAATGGAATACCGCTGAAAAGGGAATCTCTGCCTTTCCTGTCACTCAGCACTAAAAGCCACACTGGCTAGGATTCCCAAGTTTGGAAGCCTTAGAAGAAAGTGGAATTTCTGTCATTTTAAACTGGGATTTCATTTTCTGAGAGATTGGACTCTGTAAGTCAAGATAAAGCTACCCAGTTTGGCTTCTGTTGACAAACTATGCCTGCTCCCATGCCTAAATTTATCCCTTGGAACCACTGACTTGTGTATAACTGTACTGAGCAAGGACTGCCCTTTTTCTTCAAAGAGGCCAGGAGCCTTGCAATGGGTACAGACTGACCTGAATTGTCAAGGAGGACTCTTGATACTTTCAAACATGATTGCCTCTCTTTTACTGCCTGTAGCCCTGGTCAACAAATGGCCATTAGAAATATGCCCTAATCTTATAATCTGCACAAACTTTTTGTCTGTACCATCTCAAAGCCACATGTAGATTTCATGACTCTAAAGCTATCACTTTCTTTACATTTGTGTTCCCAGTCAGATGGCACTTACTCTCCATGCCAAAAGTCCCAAGGCTGAATCCTGGCCTTTCCAGAGAGAGACAGGGCTGACAGCGTGGCAGTGGGATTCTGGGAGCTGTACACCAGCATATCTGGAGGGTAGCCAGCTGGATAAAATATAGACCAGCACATTTCAATCTCCTGCATGTGGTGTACTGGCATTTTAACCCTACTGTCCCTAGGGTTGGCGCCATATTTGTGCCCTTTGGCTATAATGTTTTTTTCTTTCCCAGAAATGTGCCAGGGACTAGCAGCCAGTCTCAGGCACTGGTTCACAGGCCACCACTGGTGTAGTCCATACATTGGACCTAGATGAACCAGTAGTCTCAACAGGTACAGTATGGCAGCTTCCTGTATTCCTTTACATAGAAGGGACAATATGGGAGGGAAATATCGTAACTGCACAGGCAGGTTGCATTCAAGTCTTTTCACTGGTAGAGCTGGGAATCTTGCACACCCTTCCCATCCCATTGGAATGCAACTCAGGGCATTCCTAACAATTGCCTATGCTGGCTCCTGGGTGTTGCAGTGCAAGAACACACAATTCCCACCTGTTCTTACAGCTAAGAGCCAGGATGGTATAGTGGTTTCAGTGAGTCAGAGATTTGAAAACTGGGATTCAAATCCCCACTCAACCATGGAAAACCATTCAGCAATACCAGGCAAGTCACACGCTCTCAGTCTCAGAGGAAGGCAATGGCAAACCCCCTTTAAACAAATCTTGTCAAGAAGATTTGACAGCAGAGGGCTGCTCAATTCGGACCCCATATAGGGGGACAGCCCTATCGACCTCAGCAGTAGAAATGTGTTACTAAATCACCTGGCAGAATGCATCATTAAACCCTAAACCTAAAACCACAGACTTGTGTTTAACTGTATTAAAGAAATCTTTCACATGTGTCCTCTTAACCTGAAACTGAACTTTTGGCAACTTCTAAGTTGCCTTTGGGTGTCCCCAGTGAGATAACCTTAAGCAATTTCCTTTCCCTTGAAAAGCAACCCAGAACTTCCAGGTGCTCCCAACATTGACATTGGAAATGAATGAGTGCTCTTACTAGAAATCCAGAAAGTACAGAGCCAAGCCTACTGCCTGTGCTTTAGACCTAACTGTGGATTAGCTAGTAGGGATGCAAAGATTTTTTCCCTCCTCTGATGCCTCTAACATTAACAAGAAACTACTGCCAAAGGAAGGAGCCAATAAACTATTGGAAACCGTGCCTTCCAGAAAGTCTCACTATGTTCAAGATTCCTCCTCCCAGGAAAGCGTAAAGTATACCCAGCAGAAGAATTTTTTCCAACAGCTTTAGCCGATCATCCGTCTCTGTGTCTCCCCCGTCTCTCAGCACACTTGGAACAATCCGGCCGAAGTGTATCACTTGAATGGCTTCAGCTACAGGCAGAGGAGGGGGAGACTTGGCTCCGAAAGAATTTTGCCGAGCCGCCGGTGGCTTCCCAACGCTCGCTGGCACGGAGCAAAACAAGCTGGCCAGAAACGCCGAGGATGGTAAAAAAGAAAAGAGAGGCGGTGTGTGGAGCCTTTCAGGACGGGGATTCGTTGCCCACCGTCAAGGATGGTGCTCCCTGCTCCAAAATTGGTTGCCACCTTTTTCCTGTATGAGCGCACTTCTGCTTGGGCGCGCAGCGCAGAGATTGCACGTAGAAGGATCCTGGAGCCGCTCTTCTCCTTTAAAAGGACCTAAATTTTAGCGAGTGAGCGACGGGAGGGACCTTTGCCTGAGACCCGCTGCCAATCGGAACACGCACACAGCCGAAGAGGCATGTGGCACCCCAAAGACAGGCACCTTTATTGTCGTATGGCTTATGACATTACCAGTGTGGCCACGAAAACGCCATCAGAGGGTCGCCGTGAGGCAGAAACGACTTGAAGGCACACAAAGAAAATTATAGCATAGTTTTCGAGAACTACAGCCCGCTTTATCAAAGGCCAGAATTTCTGAAATAAACTAATCTTAAGGGTTTACACACATAGAGTGTACACTTACGGAGGGCTTGGGAGTGTAGGCTGTGAGATGTCGTCGCCAGGATATTAAATAAAGGAAATCCTGTCCAGCGACAAGGGCTTTATTGACGCGGGGCCATTTGCCAGCAGTTATGGATCACGCAAATCTCCCGGCACTAGGGAAAACATTTGACAGGCTTAGTGCGATAAAGGTCTCTTAACCCGATCCAAACACCCTGGAGATCAGAGTAAAACTCTGACTGACTGGCAGCTCAGCTCTTCCTCGGGATCTCTCCCTCTCCTCCCCGGCCCCTCGTTACATCGAGGAACTGATTCAGTGTGTCTTGGTGAATGTGTTGAACTATGATTTTTGGGCTATGCCGGTCAGATTGGACAGTATTAAGCTAGATAGATAA
This sequence comes from Iguana delicatissima, assembly GCA_948472985.1. Taxonomy (NCBI): domain Eukaryota; kingdom Metazoa; phylum Chordata; class Lepidosauria; order Squamata; family Iguanidae; genus Iguana; species Iguana delicatissima. The sequence goes on along the minus strand of CAOKZL010002481.1, from coordinate 17,204 downwards.
ACAATCTGACTTAGACCGGCTTCCATTTCATATTGCGCTCAATCTCATCTCACTGCCTCCTGTCCCAGACCCTTCCTGTGCACTCTGTGCGTGTGTGAGAGACCTCTAGGGATGATTTATTTTAGGAATTCTGGGTAGTACTTCAAGCCTCTGGTAAAGCTGGCCACAGTCTTCCAAAACCTACTATAACGAATATATCTGTCTTTAAGGTACCACAGAGTTCTTCAACTGGGTTTGTTCCCACTGACAGGGGGTCTCAAGCAGAGGTATTTCCCATCTTTCACCCTCTAAAATTTTGGGCTCCTCTATACCATAAAGAGCTAAAGGTCCAGTTGCTTAAGCACGGAAATGGGCGGGGAGGCACCTATTGACTGCCTTCCTTTGACCTTTCTGTTTATTCACACCAGATATTTCTCATTTCTATGAATTCAGAATTGAGCTAGCGCCACCAAGCTCCCTTCTTCTTCATGATTTTCGAAGAGATAGCCATATCAGTCTCTCACATCATAAAAAGAGAAGCAGGGGAGGTCACAAGGAATCTAGAAGTGCTATTATTATAAATTATTATTATTATCATTCTCTTTATAACCTGCTTTTTTTTCCTGGATAAGGACTCAAAGCGGCTTACAATAATTAAAAAAAACAGTTAAAATCACTGAATACAAAAATTAAAACCCAAATTAAACAATAAAATAAGAATTAAAATAAAGTTAAAATACATAAGTAACACTCAAACATTCAAAATTTCTGCATAGTTAACAATGCCATCACCTTTTATCACCCAGACTATAATCATACATTGAATGCTTACCAGAATAAAATGTCTTGTCTTGACTACAGAAAGCGAGTAGGGAGGGTGCCAGTCTAACTTCTCTGGGAAAAGACTTCCAGTGGAGGCAGCCACTGAGAAGGCCCTCTCCTATCTTCCCACCAGAGGTACCTATGAAGCTGGTGAAAGAGAGAGGAAGGGCCTCTTCAGCAGCTCTCAGCGTCTGGGCTAGTTCGAAAGGGAGAACATGGGTCATTTCCGCACGAGACTGTTACAGCGCTATGATTCCACTTTCAACATCCTATGGAATCCTGGAGTTTGCAGTTTCGGGAGGGGCCGGCCGGCCCGCCCCTCCCTAAACTGCAAACTCCAGGATTCCATAGGATGTTGAAAGTGGAATCATAGCGCTGTAACAGTCTCGTGCGGAAATGCCCATGGTCTTCTTCACCAGTACGCTGAATTGTGTCTGGAAACAGACTGGCAGCCAGTGGAGCTGTTGCAACGGCGAGGTTGTGTGACTTATTTATTTCATGTATAAAGAAATACGTAAGTTAGTCTTAAAGCTGCCACTAGATTCTCTCCGTCGGTCTCCTACCCCACTTCCCTTTTAATCTTTCTTTTAAGGAGTGGGCGAATCCCTCCACCTGTGTACATTTCCCAAGGCGGAACAACTGAAAGCAACGGAAAGACCCGTTATACCTTCTTCGTGGAAAACAATGGTTTTTGGAAACTCCTCCTTGGGTGGGTGCGAGTGGGAAGAAATTCAGTTCTAAATGAACGGCGGGGAAAGCTCGACCCCAGACTTTGGGACGCTCCCTTATCCCTTTTAAGGAACGCTCATAACGTGTGTTTAGGCGTGCGGAGCACACGTGAGAAACCGAGGTTGTCTAAATGAGAGCGGCGTCTCTCGAGCTGCACAAAATTCTCCGGCTCCCGGCCGTTACCTCCACTTGCCGCAAGCGGTCAGTTCTCGTCCCCTTAAGGCCTGGGAGCCCGATCTCCGCCGGTCTTTGCTAGTTAGTTCTCTCCTTTGGGGGCAGGAGTGGAGGAGTGGAGGTTCGGGGAGGGATGCAAAACTTAGACCTGTGAAAGAACAACGCGGGAACAACTCACGGAAGCACTCCGGAGGAATCAAAGCAACTCAGAATCCCTTCCCCTTAAAAATGTTGGGGCGATTTTTTAAAAGAGGAAATTTATAAATTGCTTTACAGTCCCGTCGGCAAATAGCGAATGCTATTATCCATTTCCCCAGTAAACCGCTGAGACTAACGCCAAAAGCGTTTTTCGCCCATGTCTTCTTAAACATGCTTGCTGTTTGCAAGGGGGAAATCCTGCACACATTTTCTAGGGAAGTGAGTCCTACGGAACAGAGTGAAACTGCCTTCCCAGTAGATTCGCACAGGATTGCGCTGCCCGCTTCGTCCCGGCGGAATTGGCCGGTTTCGCAGCCTCTCACGGGTTAGGTAGCCAGACGAGGAAGGCTGTCGCCCGCACCTTATGTAGCAAAGAGAAATCGCTTGTCTATTTCAGTATCCCTAAAGGACCCCAGCTTGCGGCTCCTAATAGCCCCCAACTCTCCCTTTAAAAAATTGGAGCGATTTCCCCCCTAGTGGCTACACAGCTCCCCAAGCCTTCCATATACCTGGTAAGTCTGGCTCCCAGCAGCCCTATGGTGGAAGTACAACCATTCACTGCACACTTAGGAAGGGATGTCCAATTGAAGGCAGTTGGATTTCCTTCCTCTTTCTATATCATGGGGTCGGGCAGAAAGTCGCTTCAGCTACTGTAGACCAACGTGCGTTTACTCAGGAACAGGACTCGGGGCTTTCTTTCCAACTGGGATCCTTTCCTGCCCTCCAGTAAGATCCCATGAGCGCTAACTAAATTCCACGCAATTCAGCGGACGTCTATACAAGGACCTTTTTTTTTTCTTACTGCACAGGAGCTAGAGAGACCGCTAACCTATTTGAGACATCCACGCGTGAACATGAACGCGTTGCGAGGTCTCTGTCCCGGCTTCCCAGGGTTCTCTTGTCCAGAACTGCTCCATCCTAGCTCAGAGAGGCTTAGGGCCGACGATTCCAGCGCTCCACCTCGAAAATCCCTCTTAGGTTTCACCTTTTCTTGCCGAGCAAATTTGCATGGGAAGGATTTGAAAGGTTTGTTCCTGGCTGACTCGCCCAAACGGTGGCTTTTGAGAAGGAAACTCAGAAAGGGAAACTGTGGGAAGAGTGAGATCCGTCATTCCAGGCCGCAGTTTCCCCACACCCTTAAAACGATTGGCAGGCCCAACTGGATTTTAACGAGACTTAATTCCCCCCTGTGAACTTTTCCTTGGATGGTAATATGCCTAAATACCCTAAAGGCACCAGATCCCCACTGATCTCGGAAGCTAATCGTGGTCAACCCTAATTAGTACTTAGCTGGGAAACGTCAACAAATACCAGGTGCTTTAGGCTAGATTTCAGTGGAAAGAACTGGCAAACCCGCGTTTGAGTATTCCTTGCCTGAGAAAGCCCTCTGAAATGCATGGGGTCTCTCTCCGTAAGTCAACAGGCCACTTGAAAGCGCACGCACACGGTAAGTTACATTGCGGTGCCTCGAAACGTTAGCTGAGCTTTTAGAAATACGATTTAGGCATCCGAAACAAAGGGGCTGGCAAACTTATCCGAGCAATGCGAACGGCAAATATCAAGGTTCTAGGTGTGAATGATTTTCAGTGTCTCACTCTCTGCAATGCTAGAAATTTGAAGAATAAGGGAAAATTCCGCTGGGGAGACTGAATTCTTATTTTGGGGTGCAACGCCCTCATTTTTGCTCTCCTACACAGCCCTTACTAGTCTCAAGACACAAATGCCATCAGATTTCTCCCACGCGTGCTTATTGACTGCAGGTTGTGTGGACTGATTTCTTAATCCTGGATAACGCAGGGGAAAAAAGTTCTGTTCTGAAGGGCGAGGCCTCGGGGTCGTTTTCAGGAGCAAGTCAATCTGGGTATCGGATTAGTAAGGACCTGGTTTTCTTTTGGGGTTGAAGTGAGGACTAGATTATCTTCTTCAAGGTAGAAGATTTATTTATGGCGTTCTGACCATAAAAGGGCAAGACCTTTATTAAGCCAGCCAAAGGAGAAAAGAAAATCCATATTATGTGCAGGTTTTCCAGGTCTCTTCGTCAGGTCAGGTGTTGCAGAAGTGGCCTTCACCTGCCTGTTGTAAGGGTCTGGGATCTCGAAAACTTAGAGGAATGTTATCCCTCCACTTCTGAGACACAAAGGGAGCTGATTTATTATGGCTCTTATTAAGGATGAAGGTGGTGGTATCAGTGAGTTACAGTTTCACCTTGTGCTGGGTGAACAGTTCTTAGATGCATCCACATTGCACAATTATAGCAGTTTGATACTGCTCTAACTGCCGTGGGTCCATCCTGTGAAATCCTGGAATGTGTAGTTTGGTGAGATAGGCACACTTAGAAACTACAGATCTGTTCTTTGCTGTAGCTCAAGGGAGTGCACTAGAGCTTCCTAGCAGGGCATTCTAAATAACTTCTAAACTACAACCCCCAGCATTTCCTAAAATGGAGCCATGGCAATTAAAATGGTATTAAACTGATACAATTGTGCAGTGTGGACACACAGCTTGGGGAATGCGTTAGTACTGGATTTCTGATTGTGCTGTTTGGCATGTGAACTGATCCAGGTAATAAGAAATGAGTGGCCGATGCTTGCTTCTTGCTTTCGCCAGTGACTTGGAAATGCTGTTAAAAGCAACAAGAATAACCTAGTCGTTTAATTGTTTTTTCAAATAAGTTCTTGGGTGTAGCCGCTCACCAATTTGTTGGGCGAGCCCAGGGTGGAATGACGCCAATGTTTCTCTGTCGGGTGTGAGACCAGAACTGCTTTCATCGAGACTCGGAGGGGAAGTGCGTACATCCAGGGGCTTGATTCTCATGGCTAATGCTAATCCGCGGAGACCTCTTCAGCCAAGGGGTTTACCATCCACATTGTTGACTCACTGTTTTTGGTGGCGCTCAGCAGTAAGATTCAGGTTATGGGGGTGATGGGCGGGAGTGGGGAGAGGACACTCTTCTCTGCTATTACTGATGTCCCCTCGACAGCACTGGTGGCCAGTTAGGCAAACATAAACCTGCGCCTTACTTCCTTTTGCACAAGACCGGGTAATCTGAGGCTCAAGGCACCTCTTCCCCCGCCCCGCAAACCACTTTGAGAATCGCAGAAGGGGGAGAATTTCGCCACGTACAGCTTCTCCCTTCCTCATAATGACAGACCCCCCCTTAAATAATCAACAGGGCGCCGTGCACAGGATTTGGACTTTAAAATGCACAAGATCGTTCTCTAAAGGACTTCCGCTTTATTGATGCTGCCGCCTTTGCAACCTGCTTTCTCTCTGAGCGCAGGTCAGCTCCCGCGGTGTCGCTCTCTATTGTGAAACAGCCCAGAGGCGCATCTCACGACTTCCGCCAGGTGTAGCAGCGCCAGGGCTGGGCGGGGTTTTGATTAGCATGAGCGATGACGTCATCTGCCCCCCACCTCCTGGCTTTGCAGTTTGGACTTCAGCCTGAATGATGGTGGCAGTAGTACTAGGTGCCTCCAGGTCGTCTATTGATTTAAGGCGATGCCCATGAATCCCACAGGGTTTTCTTATGCCAGGAATATTCATTGCCGTCCTCTGAAAGCCCACAGCACCTGGTATCTCTTCCAAGTACTAACCAGGCCTGATCCTGCTTAGGTGTCAAGCTCAGATTGTATCTGGTGCCTTCAGGGTATTTCTCATGGCAGATGAGAGCACAATGAGTTATTTCAGCAACAACATATGGTGGTGGCCTGTCTTGTTATTGTGCACAGTATAAAGACCTAGCTGAGTGAATAGTCAGAACCCAAAAGCTTTACATATGGAGAATGGAGCAAACCTATTTTCTGCTGCTCTAGAGACTAGGATATGGAGCAATGGCTTCAAACCTCAGGAAAAGAGATTGCATCTAAACATTAGGAAGAACTTCTTGACAGTAACAGCAGTCAAACAGTGGAATACACTGCCTTGGAGTGTGATGGACTTTTCCTCTCTGGAAGTTTTTAAACAGAGGCTGGATTGCCATCTGTTGGGAAGGCTTTGATGTATTCCTGCAGGGCAGCGGGTTGGACTGGATGGACCTTGTGGTCTCTTCCAATTCTGTGATTCTATGACTCTGTAAAAAGACTTCTTACTAGTTAAGATTAAAACTGCTATGTTTTTGGACTCTTTGGTGACTGGCAGCTAGGTAATCACAATGAATGCCTGCTGTTTGTCATTTATCATTACATCACTACTCAGTGACCAAGACCATTTCCATCGTACACTGTTATAGTGCTATTATTCCACTTTCAACATCCTGTGGAATTCTGGGGTTTATAGTTTACTGAGGCCAAAGAGCTCTCCAGCTGAAAATTCTAAATGCCGCTTCCTAAATTGCAAAGCCCAGGATCCCATGGGACGTTGAAAGTGGAATAATAGCACTATAACAGTGTACTGTAGTGCAGAAATGGCCCAAATGGTTATTTGTTCCTTAGAATTACAGAATGCTAAAGCTGAAATGGATCCCCAGAGCCATCTAGTTCAAGCCCTGCCAGTGCTGGATCCACACCACATAGAAGATAGTTTTCCAACCTCCTCTTCAAAGTCTCCAGAGAAAGAAAGCCCACCATCTTCCGAAGGGGAAAGGGCTAGTAAAGGATTTCAGCCTCATCAGCTGACCAGGACTTCAGAGGCATCCACACTGAGTCGAAAGCGTGACACACAAAGGTTTTAGAGGCACCGCAAGCCAACTGCTCCAGGCCTCAAACCCTCCCCAGTCATCAGGTGAAGTTGTTGGGTTACACTGGGCTTTGTTAAGTCAAACTTTTTTGACAAACCAAACCAAAGAGGGAGGCTCTTTAGCAATCTGAACTACAATCCCCCTGAAGATCAAAGCAATTTTCCCATCATCATCAGTTGAAGAAATTGGTGGTTTGTTGAGACAGTGTTGTGCTTCAAAGAAAAAAAAAGGTGGCCCCCTCCTCTTTGAGAAAGGAGCCAGCAAGGCACTGGCAGAAGGAGTGGCCAACAGGGGAAAGTGGGCCAGGCAGAAAGCTGCCAGACTGAAAACTGTGGAGGGCTCCAGCTGTGCACAAGAGGCATTGCTTGTTCTGCAAGCAGTTAACAAGCAAGAGCCGCTGAAATCCCCTCTTCTACACAGCTATTAAAGGTACAGGAGCACTCTCCAGTTTTTATTCTGGCAACCTTACCAGGGCTGAGTGTCAGGATATTTCAGGATCTAGGGCTTGCAGCAGAGGAGGCAGACCTCAGTCTTGGTTAGGTGAGCACAAGGGGCTAGAGAAGGTAAAGCAAATCCCTCTGGACAGCTCTGGAAGCAGGTCACAATGGGTCTGGAAGGGCATAGGTGGCCTAGATTTCAGAGAAAATTACTTTGGAGCTGCTAATGAAGATGAGAATTATATTACCTGTTTTATACTCTCTTTGTCCGCAGAGGACACATAGCCAAAAAAAAAGGATGAGCACTCTGTTTGCATCAACCCTCACCTTAAATTGCCGGCAGGTATCTCAGGCAAGCTACAGGGCCCTCCGACTCCACCATTTTTCTTCTCCTATATGATTTTCAATGTCTGTGCCTGATGAAGGGCCCCCTGAGTGTGACGGATCTGGCATATTTTGCTTGGTCTAACGGTATCCCCACGAGGTGTCCTGCATTTCGGATGTTGTATAATGGCGTGTGTCGTCCTAAACAACATATTCCACGTTTCTGCAAATTAACCTTCCTTTTCGCTGAGGCATCAGTGGCAGGCCTGGCAAGAGTTTGTGACCAGACGTCCTCTTCATTCAGCTCTTAAAAGGCACGGGAACACGATCCTCTTTTGCAACTAGCCACTTTAACTGCAGAACTTGAGCTCTGTTTTTGGAATTTGCCTGGGAGCGACCACGTTTCTAGAGGGAAACTGTTTAGCCCTCACTCTGGTCAATTCCCCTCGAGGCCACAGCGCAAGAAACCCCGCTCTCGGCTTTGGCTGTCCATTGCCTTCCTGTCTAAGCTCACCGCCCTCCCAGTGTGTAAACACGTCACTTAAGGCTAGGAAAACTTCCACTGAAGAACCTGAGCCGTGAAGGAACGGAGGAGGACTTAGATTTACACGGTCACTTCCTGTTTTTAGAAAAAAGCCTCTCGGGAGCCTACAATGGGACTGCCAAAAAGTGGCAAAAATACCTCCACCCGACGCCCCCGAAAACGGTCTTGGCAACATTTTTTCCCATCCCGAATTGCAACAGAGACCCCCCGCCTCGTGATCTGAAATCCAGGTTGCAGCAACCGCGTGGCGTCTATAGAAGCTAGGCTATGGCAATATGGCTCCCGGCCATTTCCAGGCACGACTATGGACGGAACTTCTTTAATGGGTTTCTCCCAGCCACCTAGGCTGCTTAGATTTTGCTCTGTTGCCCACTGAGGCTCTTGTGTTGTAGTCCTACTCTCCCGGATTTGGAAACGCATCCTATTCAAAGTGAACGCTACTCCGCAGTCTTCATGCATCAGGTCTGCTTTAACACCCAGAAGCAGCTGGACGTGAAAAAGGATTTGTATACTGTTTGGCCACTATGGCCATTTCCGCACTACCCTGTTATAGTGTTTTCATTCCACTTTCAACATCCTCTGGAGTCCTGGGGTTTGCAATTTAGGGAGGGGCGTTTAAAATTCTCAGCCACAGAACTCTTTGGCCTCGGTAAACTGCAAATCCCAGAACTCCGCAGGATGTCAAAGTGGAATAATAGCACTATAACAGGGCAGTGCAATGCAGAAATGGCACAGGCTCTACCACAGCTTTGTGTACACGCATCAGTGCTGGTGAGATGCGTTGCTACCAGCATTCCTGCTTGGAACTTCACACCAACTCTACTTAGCAAGCTTAAACAGCTTGTGAACCGGGAAGGCTGAGAAAAAGACAGTTCCTTCTAGGAATCTCTACGCTCCATGGCTCAAATGCAAGAAGATGGAGAGTCGGCCTTCCTTACTGCCCCTTTAAGCTCTGAAGCTCGCAAAGAACTTATAACCAGTGTGTGTCTGGGCGTGTGTAGTATGCGCCCCTTCCTCGCCCCCTCTCCAGTTTTGTAGCTAGCGAGACTGGGCTTTGGCGATCTATTAAGAGGAGCCCTTGCATTTCGGGCCAGCTACTTTCCGGTTAGATGTTCAGCTGGACCCTGCGACCCCTTTCGAAAAATTTCCACTCCCGGGAGAAATGCAAAGACACACACGCAGAGAAAAGAACCGCGGCCACTGTGACCATGATCAGTTTTTATTGCTTGAGAACCAGAATGCTCATTTCGAAGTGAACACGCAAAAGGCAAACTTTCTCCAAGTTCCCCGCTTGGCTTCCTTTTATCCCCCCCACCCCAGTTTACATAGGACGGGCTGGGAGGAGGGGGTCGCTCTGGATGCGTGAGACCTCTGGTGGCTTCCAGGGCCGTTTCCGCACTAGCCTGCTATAGTGCTATTACTGCACTTTCAACATCCTGTGCCCCCCCTAAACTGCAAACCCCAGAATTCCACAGGATGTTGAAAGTGCAGTAATAGCACTATAGCAGGCTAGTGCGGAAACGGGCCCATGTCAGTCTGGCTGTAAAACTGTTCTGAGATTTTATCACGAGCCCCCTCAAGGCAGCTTCACCGCCCCACTGACACAGAAGCAACCAAGGAACCACCTCAAACTGGTGTTTAAAACTACCCCCCCTTTCCACAAACATGCTCGCCAGCTGAGCTTTAGCCTCCGATACCGCCTCCATCCGCCCGTAGTGTTTTAAAGAAGAATCAATAAAGCCCTCCTCGGTGTGCTTGTGTTTCATCAACAACAGACGCGCTAATCGCCTTTTAATGCTGCAAGGTTTGTTGGTTTTGGAGGGAGGGAAGGAGTCGTGGGCCATGAGGACGGGGGGCGCGCGCGGAGAGGATGGAGAACCCCCAATTAACATCGAGATTTACAGACCTCTGATCCCTCCTCCAATTTTTAAGCTACGGTCAAAAATCTGCAACCAACGCGGGAACGTTTATAGCTGGCGCCTCACCTCTGTACTGTTTTCGTGGCACCCGAATTTACTGTTCAAATAAGTGACTACAGAAGGCGAATGGGAAAATGCTTTGGCTCGAATAGATAGATTAGGAGAAACAGGGCTTGGGACCTTTTTTTAAAACCGAGAATTCCCAGAATTCTGGATGGGGATTCTGGGCGTTGTAATCCCCAAAGGTAACATTTCCAAGTCCAAGAGGAAACTGGGCCGCTCTGACACTCGGGATACTCCCTTTTCTTGGAACAGGAAGCTTCGCGTCTCCAGCGCTCACCTCTGCATCCCAGAACACGCATCTGGGGCCTCTTCACACCACCCCATTATAACACTATGATTTCACTTTCACTGGCATGGTTTCGTTCAACGGAATCCTCGGACTGGCAGTTAGGCAGGGGTCTCCTTATCCTAAAGGCACCAGATCCCATCTGTTCTTGGAAGTTAAGCAGGGTTAGCCCTGCTTAGTACTTGAGTGGGAGACCGCCACTGCATACCAGGTCCTGTAGGCTAGATTTCAGAATAAGGAACTGGCAAAACACCCTGTGTATTCCTTGGCTAAGAAAACCCTATGAAATTCCTGGGGTCGCCAAAAGTCGACAGGCGACTCGAAGGCACATATGTTCACAACCCTCAGCCAGAGAACTTTGGTGCCCACCACACTACAAATTCCCAGAGTCCATAGCCTGCAGCCATGACAGTGAAAGGGGAATCATAGCGCTACAAAGGCGTCCAGTTAAAAGGCCCCGAGGCTGTCCTTGGGGACACACCGATCCTAAGCAACGTTGACCTGGAAGCAAGTCCCAGAGGCTTTCGAAAGAGTTGCTCCTAGGCAAGTGTTGCAAGAATTTCGGGATCAACTCGCATGTTCCAGGAGGGCGAGTTCGTGACCGGTGGCCTCCTCCCGCCCATCCGGGTGGATCCCATCTCTATGTTCTGTGTAAAATTAAATCCGAGGGGTCGTGGTGGAAACAGACCAGAACTTACGAGGGTAAGGCGCTGTCCACGCTTTGGGGGAGGTCTCTCTCTTTTTTGTAGCAGGAAAGACAAACGGCCTATAATTATAAATTATTTCTATATCTGTGTATATATATATCTCTATACACACTCACATACAAATATATAAATATATACACGGATAGAAAGCAGCTGCTATCGTGTGATTCAAAAACCATGGAACATGGCAGTATAGTAAATAACATGGAAAAAAAACCAAAAAGTCTATAAAAATGGCAAAAAAAAAAATCAACCCCCCCTCCCTTCCTCCATGAACTATAAATCTTGGTCAACATACAGTGATCACAGCGGAACTTCTATACAAGGCAATGTACAAAATAGCAACCTGGCTTTAAGCTGGAGACGGGTGGTGAAAATCGTACTAATCTCGAATATTATATATATATATCATTTCACATTGACAAACTTAAAAAGTTTTTTTAAAAAAAAGCACGGTGAAGTCTCGAAAACACAGAACATAGCGGCAAACTAGAGGGTTTTGGGGTGTTGGTTTTTGTGGGGTTGGTTTTTTTTTCTTTTTTGGCAACCAGACTGTGGCATATAATATACGCATCTCCATATAAAAATAAAAAGTCCATATTGGATGTCACAGGATATACGAGACGGTGAGGTATGAAAGTTTTTCTCTCTCTTTTTTGTTTCTCTTTCTTCCTTTCCCGGGACTAAAAAAACGTTTAATAGCCCAGACGCCGAAGAAGAATAGCGTATGATCAACAGCCTAAAAAAAATAATATATATATAACGAGAGTAACAACAACAGTAACGACGATAAAACCAACAACATGGCACGCAGCAGGGACGCGACGGAGGACGAGCGCTGTCAGGGGTGAAGCGACGGGGCGGCCTTCCTCCTCCTCCTCCTCTTCCTCCTCCTCGCTATAAAGCGCTTTCCCGGAAGATCTTCTCGTGGCGGAGGCATCGCTTTCCTGTCGCGGAATCGATGGGCAGCTGTGGGTTTGTTTTGTTTTTTGGGTTTTTTAAAAAAGACTAAAAAAAATAAAAATAAACAAAACCCCTCCACAAAAATATACATAAAAAAAAGGGGGGAGGGAAGAAGGGCTGAAGGGAGAGGGGGGAGGGAAGGGAGCGTGGGAAAATCGTAAAAGCCAAAGGACGTGGGGGGGGGGAGTGGAGGAGGTGGGGGAGAGTGGAGGAGGGGGGAGGGAGGGAGGGAAGAAAAAAATTCTAATGTGATATTTACCACCACATCACTGCACGAGACAACACTTGTGTACATTGGCAATAGGTTTACCTGCCCCCGCGGCTATTCGGAAGGACAGGAACACGGGCTGCGAGAGAGAGAGAGAGGGGGGGAGAGGAAAGGTTAGAAGGTGGAGCCGCCCCCTCGCAGCGTCAGCCTCCCTCTTCCACCCCCTGCTCTCCGCACCGGCCAAGGAGGGCGGAGGCGGCGATCGGGGCGGGGGGCTTCAGCTGCCGGGGTGCCACCCCATCACCCTCTTCCTGCGGCAGAAGCTGGGGACCGAGCCTCATCGCCCCGCCGCCTCTGCCTTCCTTGAAACCCCGCCCCAGCTCTGGGAACAATCCCGCCGGCACTGGTGGGCTTTACTTACAAGAAAGCCGGCCCTCGGATCGGGGCGATAAACACCAGGGGCTTTCGGAATAGGAGAGCGCTTTCCGAACAAAGGCCGTTTCTACACGACACTGTTATAGCGCCATTATTGCATTCTCAGCATCCTCTGGAATCCTGGGGTTTGCAGTTTAGGGAGGGGCATTTAGAACTCTCAGCCAGAGAGCTCTTGGGCCTCAGTAAACTACAAATCCTAGAATTCCACAGGATGGTGAAAATGGAATAATAGCACTAGAACAGTATACAGTAGTATGCAAATCGCCAAAGTTTCCTTGGGGAGGCTTCCTGAAGCCTGCCATCTTGCTTACTTGGGAGCAAGCTCATTTCAACCCTTTGGGGCTTACTACTTGAGTAAACCCCCAGACGATTTGGTCAGTGATGGGAGGAGACTTTGCAGGTTGCTTCCCACCCCACCCTATTTACTCAGAATAAAAGTTCCATTTATAGAAAAAGTATTTACTGTACTTTCAGGTGAGTGGGCTTACTTAGCTGCCCTCAACCCTGAAAGGGTAACTGGGGTTTGGGGAGGAGAGTGGTCTCCAGGATGGAGTCCCAGTAGAAAGGCCCTCGAAGTTTACTAATCAGAAAAAATCCTCCTGTGTATTCAAATAAATGCATATGTATTCGAATAAATATCAAATATTATTTGAACATGTGTTTCATGACACACTGTGCTTACGCCCTTTGGGGGGAAGTTAACTTTTTGGAGCACACCTCCCAGAATCCCCCAGCTGGTAATGGTCTATGGTGTACTTTTTTCAAGCCCTGGGCTCAAGGAAGCCTATAGGGCAGGGGGAAATTCACAGGTCCTTGTCTCCACCCCCCAGTCACCTCTCTCAAAAGGAAATCTGACCTCCATCCCCCCACTCCAGTTTCTGAAACCCAAAAAGCAATGTTTCTTGATGCAGGAGGTCTGTGGAAGTAAAAGTCCATACACTTGCTAAGCCTCTCAGGATGTAAAGCTGTAAGCCCCAGGAAGGAGAAGAGGGACTTACTGCTAAAGAGCAACTCCAGACTGCTCTCTACTGGAATAGTAAATTCCTGATTTTTAAAGGCCAGCATTGGAGTCAGGCCCTTTCAGCACCTTACTGTCTTCCAGTGCTGGGGTGCAGGGATCGCGTGAGCAGTCTCCGGTGAGGCTCTCACGTCCAGGGTCCTTTGGCTCTGCACGAGCTGCCTGGTCGTGTGAGAGCCCCACCTCTTCCTTCCACAGTGCAGCCTGGGACCTTCCCAGGCTGCGCTAGGGCAGGAAGCGTGACTGGTGTGGCTCCGGAGGCTCCGCATGCCAGGTAAGTGCACGTGGGGTCCGGGAGCAATGTGCAATTGTGCATCATTTCCGGCTTCTAGCCGAAAATGAAAAGGTGCGCGATCGGCACCTGCCGGCCCCTGGAGCATTGCGCAATTGTGAGTGCATCATGCAGATCGCTCCTCACAATCGCGTGATGCTCCAGGCCCTCTTTCGCATGGAAAATGCTATGTGAAAAGCACCTCAGACTTAAGGGGCAAAATTATAATGAGTTTCATACCCAGCTCAGAAATGACAAGGGTCATACACAAAGATTTTCAGGGCCAGACAGATAACACTGAATATCAGATACTCTTCTTCATCCTGCTCTCTTCTCTACCCCATTCAAATCTTAAACTTGCTGGCCCACCAAAACTTATCAGGTCCCTGTTGGCTGTGTGACTGCCCTGACTTGTTTATGGGGTTTTTAAAATCGCATGCTAGGGGTTCCAGAGATCCACAGCTGCCACTTGCAATTCTCTTTCCTTTTCTTACTTTTGCTTCTTTCTTCCTACCACAGAAAATCCAGCAAGGAGGGAAGACAAACCATCTGAGTGGTAGCATTGGGAGACCTCAGGCACTGGAGCACTGTGAACTCACTATTAATAGAAAAGGCTGAAAAAACTGATAGCTTCTGTGTTCTTCTATGTCCCCCAACTTTCTCCCAGAAACTGTCTCCCGGTTTCTTTCAGACCAGTTTCATTGGATCATTCATCCTATATGTTCCCCTCCCTTCAAGACAGATTCTGCTGCTGTTCATGTTCACTCCAAAAGAACTCCTATTTTCTTTCATGCAAAGTGGCTTAAAATGCCCTACAACTGTTTCAGGGTGCTTCCAAAGGGAGGCCTCCCAGCTCTACCAGTCAAAATGTCACAGGTTGAGTAGCATGATGGGACCTGTTGTTACTCCTGGCTTCATATTTTCCCACCACTAGAGGGTGAGAATGCAAAGCTGCTTGTAGTTGTTTAGTCTAGCTTTCTGTGAACGCTTCCCGTGTGAAACCTAAACGTATTCAAGGTCTTCTGCTGCCTGTAGCCGCAACATTGTTATGGTTAAGGGAACGCCTTGTTATTGAATATGTATACTTAAAAACACGGCTTTTGAACAGGCTGTGCCTTTTTCTTGTTTCCTTTCCTTTCTGCTCTGGGCGAGGAGATGGCTTGCTGCGCTGTAACTTAATAGTCTGCTACTTGATCTAATGCCCGCAATAAAGACTGTTAGCCTGCTGCCTCGTGATGGCTGTGATGTTTTTCCTATTGATGGTAATGCCTCTGGCGGGTTTTTCAACATGGTCGCAGAGGATGGTTTTGAGAGGTGTTTTTTGAAGTGTTTTTACGATGGCTCATGTGGTGCCTGGGGGCCTGCCTCTCGTTAAGCTAAATGCAACTAATTACTTGGCATGGTCAGCTCGCATGGAAAAGTATTTGCAAGCTGAGGGGCTGTGGGGTGCTTTCACAGCTCCCCCGACTCTGCAGGGGACTGCTGCGGAGATAGCAGCGGCAACGAGGCGTGCCATGTCTGTCCTCTTTCTGGCTGTGGAGGATGACCAGCTCACGCATATCAGGGATCTTGCCACCCCTCGTGAAGCCTGGGCGAGGCTGCGGGAGTTGTTTTTGAGTCAATCAGCAGCTGCCAAGTACGCCCTGTGCGCCCGTTTATATGGGATGAAACTGGCCCCCGGTGTCCCGGTGAGGCAGCATTTGGCTGAGATGTTGGAGCTGTTTTCGTCACTTCGGGAGAGAGGCAAAGTGTTGCCTGAAAGTGACAAGGTATTTTGCATCTTGAATTCTCTTGATAGTTCCTGGAATCTGGTGGTGTCCTCTCTTCAATCCATGCCAGAGAGGGAGTTAACCGTTCCTTTGGTTTCTGCTCGTCTGCTGGAAGAAGAGGAAAAGCGCGCAAGGAATGCAGAGACTCTCACACAGCCGGCTCCAGCTGCAGAGGCCTGTGCTGGGAGAAAAAGTTCTCCGGCTGCTGAGGCGAGGCAGGAGGGGCTGGTGAGAGTCCATGCTGTGCGAAGGTGCTTTCGCTGTGGGTCTGCTTCTCATCTGAAGCGTGATTGCCCGCTCCTGAAGCAAGGGGAGCAAAGCTTCACAGGCGCCGGTGCCAGGGGCCGTGGCAGAGGAGGCAGAGGAGGTCGGGCCAGAGGACGGCTGAGAGTTGCTCTTGCCGTGGGAGATGCGGACACTGTTTCGGACTCTGAGGAGGCAGGTGATTCCGTTTGGCTTCTAGACAGCGGCTGTTCCCAGCACCTGGTCAATTCTGAAGATTTATTTGACTGTTTGGATTCTGCCAGTGTTTCCTCTGTGACATTAGCTGATGGGACAAAGGCTAAAGTTTGTGGCGAAGGTGTAGCTTTTGTCCCTGCCCTTGACATGGGTTTGAAAAATGTTTTGTTTGTTCCCTCTCTTGATTTCTGTTTGCTTTCTGTGGGGCAAATAACAGAGTCAGGGTTCAAGGTTGAGTTCTATGGGAAGCAAGGTAAAATCCTCAAAGATGGGGTGGTATGTGCTGTGGCTACACGAGAAGGGAGGCTGT
Source organism: Iguana delicatissima (assembly GCA_948472985.1). Classification (NCBI taxonomy): domain Eukaryota; kingdom Metazoa; phylum Chordata; class Lepidosauria; order Squamata; family Iguanidae; genus Iguana; species Iguana delicatissima. Next base: position 914 of record CAOKZL010002481.1, on the reverse strand, counting down.
TCTTTCTTGAGCCACGACACACTGTGTGTAATGTGTGTGGCAATGTCCCACAACATGATGAGTGCCTTCATCTCCTCCACCGGCGCGCAGCGCATGCAAGCTTTCCTGTGTTAAAGAGGCTTGCTGGTTGTTGTAAAGGGTGTACTTTGAAGCCTTGTAATGTCTTTCTTGACTGTGCTATTTGCAAGCAAGCTAAATCTAAACAACTCCCAGCACCGAGAGTTAGTTTTCGTGTACCAACCGCCCCATTTCAGTTGGTACACTGTGATATTGTGGGTCCTATGAGTAAACCTTCCCTAGGGGAGCTAGATATTTCGTCATTCTCGTAGACGATTTTAGCAGGTTGATTTTCTGCTATTTGTTGAAACAAAAGTCTGATGTGTGTCAAGTTCTCAAGAACTGGTGTTCCTTGGTTGAAAGGCAATTTGGTTATTCCCTGCAAAAGCTTCAAACCGACAGAGGAATGGAATTCCTGTCGGAGAACTTGCAACAATGGATCAAAAAACAGGGCATAGTGCACAGGGCGACTGCCGGCTATTCTCCTCATCAGAATGGAGTGGCTGAGCGGAATGCAGGAGTTCTGCAGACTCGAATGCATAGTTTGCTGCTTGATGCAGATCTGCCTCTGAGTTTTTGGGGTGAGGCAATTCTGACTGCCTGTTACATACACAACAGGCTGTGGAGTTCTGTGGTTAATACTACTCCCTATGAGTGTTTGTTTGGTAAACAACCTTCCATTGCACATCTGAGAGTCTTTGGGAGTTTTGCTTGGGTGCATATCCCCAAGGGGCAAAGAAGGAAGGCGGAGCCTAGGGCCCAGCGTATGCGTTTTGTTGGCTATGAGCCCAACTGCAAGGGGTATCGTTTTTACGCTGGTGGCAATTCCTGTGTGGTGTCTAGGAATGCCTCTTTTG